>QPKB01000003.1:34241786-34264001 GCA_003546025.1 Camphora micrantha | reverse complement strand
CAGACCTCTTCTGGTTGACTACCTTGAAGACGTCTCTACCGATGAAGTCTACCCAGTCAACTGGTCCCAGATGCCAACCTCATGGGTGATGTCTGGACCGATGAAATTGTAAACAAAGAAGACAAATTGCTGGATGTTGTTCAGGACTTGTTCCCGGAAAATGCTCCATGCAATGCAATCACTGAGGATGGTAATGTTGACACGGAAGCATCTTCAGCAAATGAAAAGGATCAATCTCCTGAAGGTCCTTGTCACAAAAGCAGGTTCCTTCAATGCCCGACTGGCAAAATGGTCTATCCTCCTGTCACAATTTGATATTAGGTATGTACCACAAAAAGCAATCAAAGGTCAAGCTCTGGCAGACTTTCTTGCAGGGTATCCGTTGCCTGAAGATTCTCCACTCAGGGATGATCTCCCAGACGAGTCAGTCTACAACGTGGAGGCCTCCTTATCAAATGCTTCCTGGGATATGTACTTCGACGGTGCAACCAGGACAAGTGAAAAAGGAAATCAAATATCAGGGACTGGCATCCTCTTTGTTAGTCCCGACAAATACATGATTCCACACGCCTTCTCGCTACTGGAACCATGTTCAAACAATGCAGCTGAGTACCAAGCCCTGATTGTAGGATTGGAACTCGCCCTCGAATCCGGCATCACAGTGCTAGAAGCCTTCGGGGATTCTCAACTGATCGTCAACCAGATGAATCAGAAATTTGAAATCAGGAAGCCTGATCTGTTGCCTTACTACAACAAGGCACAATCACTTCGGCAAAAATTTGACATCTGTCATATCACCCACATTCGTAGAGGCGAAAACATCCGTGCAGATGCCCTGGCTGGACTCGCCGCCTCTATGGCGGTCCAAGAAGGAGAACAGATGCAAGTTACAGTGTGTGAGAGAAGGATTCTCCCTCCCCTCAATACACACCAAGCAGTTGCTGAGTGCCACCAACTGGTTGGAAGTCGGATCTCCATCCTCAGATCTCCGATCGGCGACTGGAGGGATCCGTTCATTGATTATATTATGTTCGGAATCCTGCCTGAAGATCCAAAAGAACAGGTAAGTGTTCAAAGACGAACCCCAAGCTTTCATCTAGACATTCCTTCAAAGATGCTCTACAGAAAATCCTACAATGGAGTACTTCTACGCTGCTTATCACAACAAGAAGCTGAAGAAACTCTCAAAGAGGTGCATGCCGGTCTTTGTGGAGCTCATCAGGCTGGTCCAAAGCTCCACGATCAGATAAAAAGGTTAGGTTATTATTGGCCTACCATGGTAGCTGACGCAATGCAATTTGCTAAACGCTGCCAACAATGCCAAGTTCATGGAGACTATGTCCACATGCCTCTAGAATGGCTACATCCTACAGCAATTTCATGGCCTTTCGAAGCCTAGGGTATGGACATCGTAGGTCCTGTCTCCCCTCCGTCAAGCAAAGGTCATCGCTTCATCTTCGCCGCTACGGATTATTTCTCCAAGTGGTCAGAAGCTTTTGCGCTCAATGAAATGAAGACCTCATCAGTCCTTCAGTTCTTGCGCACCAACATCATTTGTCGCTTCGGCATACCTAAAAGATTCGTCCATGATAACGGACCACAATTCCGTGATCACAGATTCTACAGGTTCTGCGACAAATACAAAATCCAAAGTTGTCCTTCAACTCCGTACAATCCGACGGCGAAATGGACTGGCAGAGGCCTTCAACAAGACACTCTGCACAATTCTCAAGAAAATGGTCTCTAGCCATAAAAGGGACTGGGGCGACAAACTATCCGAAGCTTTGTGGGCCTACCGAACCACCGTTCGAGGACCGACCCATAGCACGCCATTCTCCTTGGTCTATGAATGCGAAGCTGTTGTCCCTTTAGAGGTACAAATTCCTTCCTTAAGGGTATCTCTACAAAATGACATGACACAAGAAAGCAATGTCAAATTAAGACTCCAAGAGCTGGACAATCTCGATGAGAGACGGCTCGAGGCACTCCAAAGCATTGAACTCTACCAAGCACGCATGGCTGGATCTTTCGACAAAAAGGTCAGGCAACGCGCCCACAAAAAGGGTGACTTGGTTCTTGCGGTAAAAAGGCCGATGGTTTTCGCTCACAAATCCAAAGGCAAATTTGAACCAAAATGGGAGGGACCCTTCGTCATCGATCAAGTCTTCTCCAATGGCGCATACGCACTTCTAAACAAGGAAGGTGATAGATGTATGCTGCCCATCAACGGCAAGTTCTTGAAGCGGTACTACCCTTGAAGACTTCCTCCACTGGGTCAGAGCGACGCCTACAAGGCCAAAGCCTATTTTTAGGTACTTGCTCGTCATCTTTATGTTGAACTTTCAAAACAATGCTTACTTTCATCGTTTCATTGTTCAAAAGAAAATCAAAATCCAAAAATCTAAGTTTAGGAGCCTCTTCCCAAACTTAACCAAAATTTTCGATCCTTGAACCCAAAATTCTTGGTTTGAAACAAAAATCAGGACTTAGGAATTTCCACCCTAGTCCGCCTTACCTTTTACCGCCAAAAATGGTTTTAGGTCAAAATTTACGACCCTCGTGTCTAAAAACAAAAATCGGAAAAGCGATGTCAAGTCGATACTCGCAAAAACCCATTGGAAGGATGTGAACCCCATTCGATACTTCCAAAACCTCAAAATCGCAAGGAAGCAACACCTCGTTGATACTTGCAAATTTCAAAAAATCGTGGAGACGCAACATTCCAGTTGATATCCACAACCCGAATTTCAAAAGAAAAACAAAGGTTCGAAAAAACCTCAAATTTCAAAAATCGTGGGGAGGCGACATTCCATCGACACCCGCAAAACACTTTGAAGAAAAAGCAGGGAAGCGACGCTTAGTCGATACTTGCATCCAACTTCGCGAGGAAGCGACATTCCATCGATACTCGCAACCGAATGAGCAAGGAGGCGACATTCCATCGATACTTGCAATACCATTCAGCAGGGAGGCGACTCTTAGTCGATACTTGCATTTTTGAAAACCAAAAACCTGGCTTTTACGCCAAAAACTCGGCTTTTACGCCAAAAATCCGGCTTCTACGCCAAAAATCGGCTCTCATGCCAAAAATCCGGCTTTTACGCCAAAAACAAAAAATCGGCTCTCATGCCAAAATCCGGCTTTTACGCCAAAAACAAAAAATCGGCTCTCATGCCAAAAATCGGCTTGCCACATCGGCCATGCCACATCGGCTTTCACGCCATTTTCGGTTTTCAAGCCCAAAATCGGCTTTCATGCCACTTCAAAATTTTCGGTTTTCAAAATGATAGCCATAAAAAAACCAGGCTTTGTGCCACAAAATCTGGCTTTCATGCCAAAACAAGACTAAGGTCCTCGAGCAGACTCTTGGCCTCAGCCTCCGAAGCTTCCAGGCCACGCTTCTTCAAGATGCCGCCATAAAATGCGGCAGAAAACCGCGATGCATCTTCAGCACGAGGGAATTCCTCCCAAAGAAGTTGCCATCGCTCATGCTCCTGAGTCTTTCTTCGGAGATTCCCGTCGACTTCTTCCCAAGCCTGTTGAACGGCCGCATTGGAAGATCTGGCAGATCGGCGAGGTGCATCAGTAACAAGGCCCTTACCCTTGTTCGTTCTGGAGGAACCACCTGCAAAAGTCAGAAAGGAAGAAATCAAACACCAAATGACAGAATTTTGCTATAAAAAAAAATCCTAGCAAAATTTTGGCATGGTTCCGGGGCAATTTCGAAGAAAAGGGAGGCACCCCGAAAAAGAAAGGAAGCTTGAAGATGAGCTCAACATTGCTGCGAGCTCATAATCAATGAAGGATTCTCGAAGAAGACTTGGATTCAAACATTGCTGTGAGATCAAGCCTTTCTTCTCAAATCTCCGCAAGATCAGAAAAGAGCTCAACATTGCTGTGAGCTCAAAATCCCAAAACTTGCAAAGCTCCTCGAAATTCTGCGAGACTGGAGAAGTGGGCTCAACATTGCTGCAAGCTCCAAAAATCCCAAGACTTGCAAGAAAATTCGAGGTATGCATCATCATGCTCCCAATTCCATTTACCAAAAATCATGCATAAAACCATCATGCATTAGATGCTAGGAAAACTTTGACAAAAGTTTGACCAATTCCAACCCAATTTGGTCAAAACCAATCAAACTTTGTCTAAGTCAAAATCCATGTTGACTTGACCTAGAAATTCTAGCCTTTTATCTTGATGCATTAAAAAAAAAACAAGAAGAAGAAGAAAGAATGCATGATCATCTTGAATTGCATAAACCTCATATCATGGTGAGCAAAAAAAAAAAAAGAGAAAAGAAGAAAAAAGAAAAAAAAAACCTCTTCAAAAAAAAAAGAGAGAGAAGAAAAAAAAAAGAGAAGAAAAAAAAGAGGGGTTGGCCCATGGGACGTGGCCCACAGGCCACGTGGCTGTACGGCCAGGTCCGTACAGCACAAAAAAAAAAGGGGAGCGAAAAAAAAAAAGAAGCAAAAAAAAAAAAAAGAAAGAAAAAAAAAGGAGAACGTGTGCAAAAAAAAAAAAAGAGAAAAAAAAACACACGTGAAAAAAAAAAAAAAAGAAAAGAAGAAAAAAAAAAAGAGAAAAGGAAACTTTCCTACATCTACATGGGGTTTTTTCTTGGAAAAAGAAGACCTACTTGAAGCCATGGAGAAGAAGAAGAAGAAACTTGAAGATCCTTGAGAAATTCTTGGAGCACTTTTGAAGGTTTTTGCAAAAAGAAAGCAACAAGAGAAAGAAAACCCATCTCCATTGCTTTTATAGAACAAGCAAACCAAAAGAGGAAAGAAGGAGAAAAGCAAGGAGGTAAGTGCTAAAAATTAGCAAACTTCCTAAAAAAAAAGGGGATTTGAGAAACTGTGAGAAAATCTCTCCCAAAATCAAGGAAACTTGAGAGATTCTCTCCAAGTAAGGATATTTTTAGATATTCTCTACACAAAAGGGATATTTTTAGATATTCTTTACAAAATGACACCAGATGAGATCTAAGCCATTTTTTTTTTTAAAAGCTTAAGGTCCCATGGGTTAGCCCATATGAGCCAGGTTTGACCACCTAGGCACTAAAAGTGGCTTTTAGTCAAAATTTCTCTTACCAAGAGCATACAAAAATGGTTCCATGCGTCTCTTAAGTTGATTGGACCATACAAAAAATTCCAAGCTTCATGAACTTCCAAGAGAAATCCAAACCATCCAACCCCATGCACCAAATCAAGCCACAATCTTGAAATTGACATTCCACAAAAAAACAAACCACTCCAATGGACCCAAAATTGTCCCAAAGAGTGACCAAAAACCAAACCATGGTCCCCTAACTTGCCACATACAGCTTGTTAGGTCACAAGGCCGAAACCAAAAACCAAAATCCCGACCCCCTAACTCGCCACATACAGCCTGTTAGGTCACAAGGTCAAAAACCAAAAAACCTTCTTAACCGCCTAATGCGCCACATAAAGCCTTTAGGTTCACAAGGTTAAAAGGGAAAACCCAAAACCAAAAACCCACATCCAAATGTCATTTCAAAATCCTTGCCTTGAGACGGTACATGACCTATCTCATTACCGCGAAATCCATTGGAAGCTCAAAAAAGCAACTCCATCAAAAGAAAAACGCTCAAGACTCTTGGTCAAGCAAGAAGATCTCCTTCAAATTCTCTTCGAGGCACACCGACTGCTAGAGCTGCTCACCTCGTCGCTGTACCTCGAGGGGGCATTTGTTGACACCAAAAATGTCACTATGTCCCTTCAACACCAAAAGCTACATGGAGCCACATCCTGCCATAAATAGGAAGGCGCCACTTCAAGCACCAGATCTTGTCAGAATCAAACAAAAACTGCCAGATCCTTCAAAGCAGCCAAAAGAGGGGTACACATGAAGTTTCGGGCCATTTCAACATCATTTGGCCTAACTTCACTCCTCCCACAGCCAGACAAGAGTTCCCGGCAGCGACAGCGTCGAAGACTTCAAAATTTCGATCAGAGCCTACGGATGGTCTCAAAATACCTCCAAAAGGCCCCCTGCCAAATTTCAAGTCAAACGGACGACGTTTGACCCTTCATCAACTCTTGAAGAAAAAACAGGCCTACCGGCGGCGAAACACCCCGGAATCATGGCATCCAAATTGGAGCTAATGGATCATCTCAAAATGACTCCAATAGGTCCCCTGTCAAGTTTTAGGTCAAACGGACATCGTTTGGCCTAGTTTCAAAGCTCGGCATTTTCCTCGAGGTGAAATCAATGCGAGCATTTGCGGGACCCCAAAAGGCTTCAAAACTCAAACCAAAGCCCATGGTTGGTCTTACTTACTACTCAGGAGGCTCCCTGTCAAATTTCAGGTCAATCGGACATCGGTTGACCACAAGTCAAAGCTCGGCATTTCTCTCATGGCGAAATTAAGGCAAGCATTTGCGGGGCCCCGAACGGCTTCAAAACTCAAACCAAAGCCTATGGTTGGTCCTATCTACTGCTCAAGAAGCTCCACGTCGAATTTCAGGTCATTCCGACACCGTTTGGCCTAGTTTCAATGCTTGACAAAAAATCGGCAAAACCGCACAACAAAGTCTTCGGCTTTCCAGAAAAATAGGAAACTTTGTGCTCCGATTTGCGTGGCTTCTCGTCGGGTTTTCTTCAAGAGAATCAGGCCAATAAATGAGGGGAAATGTCAGCAAAAATACAGAAGAAAAAAGAATGAAAAAACGGCAGAGAAACGGCGACCGAACGGGCGGCCAAAAAATGGGCCCAAGGCGCCGGCGACCATGGAATTCCGGCGACCCAAAAAATCGCCGGAAGACCTTTTTTCGGGTCCTTTTCGCGTTTCGAGTTGATTGGCCCCTGTGATTTTTCCAAAATTTGATTTTTCGTGCGTGAAATCCGTCGATCTTCGTCAACATCACGGATTCGCCGCCGAAATCATTGGATGATCATTAGATGCCTCGAAATCGCCAACCGGCCGACAAAGAAAGCACACTTTCTGCCCGCCCGATCGTGAAATCGACAGGACAGATGTTGCCAGCACGTTGACATTAATCAATGTCTGAAATTGCATCGCCATCCGACATCAAACAACATGTGGATCCACCGGCGGTCATCGCAAGAAGAATTCCAAAAGACGCGGCGCGGCCCGCGACTCTTCGAGCGACTTGACGACCAATTAATGAGGTTAAATGACCCGTTTTATGACAAGTTAATGCGGTCATTAACTCATTATTTTGGACGGCCCAATCAAAAGCAAGCAAATGGGAGTTACAAGTCAAAGGATTTATGGCATTAAAGCCATGAAACTCCTCCCATGATGGGGATTAAAGGCAATTAAAGGCTCATTATTCTCCATCGGCCAATCAGATTCAAGGAAAAAGGAGTTACAAAACAAGTTATTTAAAAACTTGTAACTCCTCCCATTATGAGTATTAATGTATTCAATGCTCATAAACCCTCCTAAATGGCTACCAAAGGCCTATAAATAGGAGGGCATTCCAAAGGGAAAGGATCTAGCTCTCGCTCTCCCCCCGACGAAGACAAAAAAAATCCAGAGGCCCTGCAACTCTGCTGCAAAGACCACCAAAAGGTGATTGAAGCACCCTTGGGGGGCCACCCCCCCAAGGACCTCCCTTCTTCTACCAACATGGCTAAAACGTGGCTTTTCAGCCCGTTTACTTAGCTTTTTATCGGATATAAGACCTTCTCTTGGTCTTTGTCCTTTAAAAATCTGAGGTTAAAAAGCCAAGCCAAGAATCCAAGCATCGTGTTCTCATCTGCATGGACGATGGAGGAGCCCATACATGACTCGCGACCGTCGATCTGAACGTGTCCCCACAATCGAATGAGAAGTCGGATTCCTTTTCTTAATTTCTATTGTACTTTATTTTTCTTTTAGAGACAAAAATCACAATTCTTGTCTTTTATGATAGATAAGACTTGTAAATCGCCTTTTACGGCAAAATCGCCTTTCACGGCAACAAATGAAATCGCCTTTCACGCCATTCAAAAAAACCCTTTTGTCTCTTTTCTTAAAATATGTGTGCAATAGAAACTAGAAAAAGTTTCATTTCCCCTTTCTACTTGTGAAGGTGGATCTTCGGATCACCGTTTCTAAATTCCAAGTAGAAAAGTGAAATTGGCATACCCGTACAAAAAAAAGAGAAAGATGTTGATACCCCTTATCTTTTTTTCTCCTCCCCTTCGCCGTACCCCGAAAGACCCGGGGCGGAGGCAGCGGGAGAGAGGGAAGAATCGGGTCCATCACATAGATGGGATCAATCCCTTTGACTGCAGAAGAGCTGTCGATCAAAGTCCTAAAGCCAAAGTCTGGCTACGTGAAGGGACTTGGCATGAGACCTTCATCCTCTATAAGGCGGACCACTACCATATCTGCTGAAAAAAATGATTATGTGAAGCGCCTTGAGATGGAAATAGAGACACAAAGGGAACAGATACAAATGCAGAACAATAAAATAGAGGAGCTTGAAGAGGATGGGAAGAAGCAAGGGGAGATAATGGCAGATGTCGTCAACTTTTTGAGGAGTAAAGGATTCACTGGACACTTTGGGAATGGGGGGGACTCATCCCTGAGTGGACATACTTCTTGGTAAAGTATATTAACTTTAATATAACAAATTTTATAAAAGAATATGTGTTTGAAGAATTAGGAAGTAATGGAAACATGCATAGGACACCCAATTTGGGAACTAGTTCAAAAAAGGCTATTGGAGGGCCAAATAGTTAAACAGCTATGAAAGTACCTGAAAACAAGAACAACCAACTTGGGAGGGACCATTAATTTTTTGTTCCCATAATCTTGAAAAAAGTCTGTTAGAGGGATAAATTGTATAATTGATATAATTGTGAATTGATTAGTTAATAGAGTTTTTAACTTATTTTTTTTACAGATTGGATTGGGGTGGCATTTTTGACGTGCAACAATGATCTAATTTGCTTGAATGTTCATTTTTGTTTGAAAAGGATACACATACTTTGGAGTTGCACTAGTTATTGTTGGATTTTTGGTAGAATTGCACTAGTTATAACTGTTGGATATTTTGTGAAATTGTGGATATTTTGGATATTTTAATGGCAATGATGATAAGGACCTCAGACCCTCTTGCAATTTACAGAACTGTCTCTGTCACTGCCACAGGTAAAAAACATGGCTACACCTTCTTTGTATATTAGGTTAAGGGCTCTGTTATTTTCTCTGACTCGCATATTTTTATCCATCTTGTTCATATTCTATTCTTTTGCACTTTACGTTGTGGTTACACACTTACACTTCTCAGTCCATTTTTGGACTGTGTTATGTTGACTTTTGTAACTACAGACCTATCTTGACTTTTGTAACTACAGAGTTCTCTCTCACCTCAAGGTATCTGGGTTAATGTATCTATATTTATTTTTATATTGTACAAATCTGATCTGTGCATTCATTTTGTTCTCCTGTGCATTCATTTATAGATTTGTTGTTTATTTTCCTTTTTCCTGCAACCAGTGTCCATGTTGCTGGAAACTAAAGCAGCTCTGTTGCAGATTGTAATAATTTGAGAAAATTTGAGGTTTGCATCAGGTGAAGTAACTTCAACATGATTTGTCATCTGCTTTTGCAAGTGGCAATAAACCCAAAATATTGGTCCCCTTGACAGATAGTGCTATCGCTAGGTGTTGTCACTGTACACTTTAATTTTCTTTTATCAATATAGTAGTTTGCAGTGCTGACTTTAGTTGAATTTTGTTCCTACCTTTGGGTCGGTGAGACTAGTGAAAGTATTTAACTTTCTCTATCCAATATGCCAAAGAAGAGTATGTATGGCCATGGCTGAAAAGCGTACTATATATTTTTTATTTTTACTTTTTTTTTTTTTAATGTTGCCCCTCGAATAATGCATGTGATTGTGTTTTCGCTGAGTGCCTGATAATTGGTACTTGGGTTAATGTTTAAGGAGATTGACGACATGAGCCATGACTCTTTATCTTAAATCCTTAAAGTTTAATAGGTCTACATTTTTTGTTTTTATGGTTAAATTCAGCGGTAAATGATCTTCAGATCCGTCCCAAATGGTTTAGGAGTGTTTTGGCCTAATCACAAACTGCTTTTGGATAGAATTATTTCTTGTTATTTTTTTCCTCATATGATGATAACTGATCAGGAAGCTAGCATTGCCTGATCAGCATCGATCTTCTATTACTGGTCTACAATGATCGGGGTGAACTGGGTTAAGAAGATTACAGCCAACAGAGATTTGTCCATTGCAACACGAAAGCTAATAAAATCATTCCTTCTTAACTTATGTTGTTTCTTTAATCTACATTAGTTAATGAAATCTTACTTGGCATAAAAAAAAATCACACCATGGTCATTCAATGTTTTAAGCTTAAATAATTTTCAACTAGTCAAGGTTGCAGGATGACTTTTTTTGTGTTTTTTTTTATGCAGGGAAGACAGGCGACAAACAATCTGCAAATTTGAAAGAGCCAAATTTGGTGGAAAAAGCCAATGGAGAGTCTACTCTTGAAAACAAAGCAAATCCTGCTAGAGAAATTACTGAGGTATACTGTTTTCAGTCTCATAGGATTACTATGATGTACTATACACTGTAATCTTTTTTGTAAATTGACAATGAAACATAACTAATTTTATTATATATGCATTCATTACATGAGAAGGGGAGTGAGAGCTCATCAACCAATGAACAGAGTATTATCAAGGAATTGAAGAAGGATGGAGAATGATGACCAACATTTTGGAATGAAATCATAGAATAATTTCTATAGTCATATATCTCCTCTGTCGTTCATTTAAATGCAAAACATGCTTTGATCTCTCTACTTTTGGCTCATATTTTTAATATAGTTGAATTTAAAAGGTCATAGTGATAACTTTAAATGTAGTGACTGGAAAGTGTATTGATGGTTCTAAAATCGGTTATAAGTATTCGATGGTTCTTATGTATGGTCTGGCTCATTTACTGATCATCTGACCCACCTATAATCAACATATCCTCTCACAGATACTATCCAAACCTGGTGCTCATCCAACCTTAGAAAAAAAAAAGTGACGTCTCTTGAGGGCAATAAATGAGGGTTATATTTTGTTGCAAATACGGCCTGTCTTATAGTTGGTTTTCGTTCTTTTGGCTCTTACATCAAATGGGAGTAAAGAGGAATCGACGGTAGTCCTAGACAAGGATCAATATATCCGATCAGAATTCCCTGTTAAGTACTTGGATGCAAGGTTCTTCATTATCAAGTCATACAGCGAGGATGATTTTCACAAGAGTATCAAGTATAACATCTAGTCCAGCACAACCAGTGGAAATAAGAAGCTGGATGCCGGACACAATGAAGCCCAGGGATGGCTGCCCTGTATTTTGTGATGTCTCCGTGAGTACCTTCTGTATGTCTGTATTTGTAGCTTGTGTCAACTTGATGATTGTCCCCTTATGACCAAGTTTTTGAGCCGCTCATTTTCCATTATTGTTGTTGTTTAGCCAGGTTTCTTTTTTTTTTTTTTTTTTTTTTCAGGAGGATGCTCAAAAGAATATACTTATGCAAGAAAAGTAGTTTGTTGCGAAGAATGCTACAAGTTAATTGGAGGGCTTTTTCCACCATAACAATTGGACTCAGCTAGCAGTAAACATTAACATTGGAAAAAGTTAAAGCCACAACAAATGTGATGGAATGGACTCTTTGGTTGTCTCTTTTTTTTAATGGAGTGGATAAAAGTAGTTAGAAGGTTATATGAGGTGGATGTGTGATGTATGGATATTCAAATATTATAAATTTAATATTTGAGTTCAAGATAGTCTATTGATTTCAATTTTAGATTTTGTGAACCATTTGGTGATTGTTTTCTATGAATGTGTATAGGTCTGAATGCTACAGTATATTAACTTCCTATTAGCTGTTTTTGGTGTAGTGTTTTGTCTCTATTGGTAGCTTCTTTGACAAATTTTTTTCGTCTTCCTTTATATTAAAAGCGACAAAATTATTTCGTCTCTATTTCTTATATTTATGACAAAATATTTTTACTCTAATTTCTTCCTTTATTGACAAAATATTTTGTTATTAATTACTTACAAGTATGTTCCCACAGAGTCGATTGGAGTAAAAAAAAATCGTCATCTACTGGTACTTTCTTTAACAAATGTTTTTCGTCTTCCTTTATATTAAACGCGACAAAATTATTTTGTTTCTATTTCTTATATGTATGAAAAAATATTTTTGACTCTAATTTCTTCCTTTAATGACATAATATTTTGTCATTAATTAGTTACAAGTATGTTCCCATAGAGTCGATAGGAGACAAAAAAAAATCGTCATCCACTAGTAGCTTCTTTGACAAATTTTTTTTTTCTTCCTTTATATTAAACGCTAAAAAATTATTTCGTCTCTATTTCTTATATTTATGACAAAATATTTTTGTCTCTAATTTCTTCCTTTAATGAAAAAATATTTTGTCACTAATTACTTACAAGTATGTTCCCAACAGAGTGTCTAGATGGACATGATTAATCAAGGTGCCATTTTTCTAGTTTTTCTTCTTTTTTATTATGAATGTTTCTTTGATTTCTTTTTTTCTCCATTTTTGCATCTCTATATTTTCCCTCCAATTGTTTAAATCTCTAAGTCGGGTAGATTTTTTGAAAATTGAGGGGTTTTCAATGGTTTCTAGGCTTTGCCCACTTTAGAGAAGTAGGGGCAATGCCTTTTTTTTCCACAACCTCCAAAAGCTTACATTTGAAAAATAGAGGTGTAAGACCCAGACCCCTAATTTTCTCGATTAGTGTGTTTTTAGCTGTGGGTTAGTTCTCTAAGAGAAATTTGAGCCTAATCCAGTTAGTTTGTGGTTTATAATAGTTTTCTATAGCTTTGGGGAATTTTGAGAGCCATTGGACCTAGTCTGGCAGCCTGTGGATGCATTGGGTTGCACGTGTCAGTGAGGGGGGATTGTTCTTCATTTTGAAAAATTCCAATCTTGGATTCTTTTAATAGGTCAAATTATCCTCAACAACTTTTATGTTTAGCCCGATCCCATTCAAAACCTAGAAAATCAGTTTTCAGCCCTAAGGGCATAACAACCTTTTCACATTTAAATTTGATCCAATATTTTGAAATTCCTGAATCATGTCAAAAATATATTTTTTGAAAACTAGATTTTATAAGGATCATTTTAGTCTTCTTCGTCAATTTCATCCGAGGCCTAAAAAGCCCAGTTCCGAGCCAATGAAGTGCTATTAGTTGTAGACCCCAAATACCTCATGTATACTTCTTCCTCATTTCCATCGTACTCCATCAACTGAGCTCTTTCTCTCTTCTCTTTATGCATTTTTCCCTCAAATCAAGCCCACGTCCTTGCAAATGGAAAAATCCAAGTGCACACTTGACCTCCTCACTTCTCTACCTCTCCAATGGACCCATTTCTTAGGAATTTTAGCATGGCAGCCTTCGCCCTTCACTGTTTTCTTGCTGATCAGGTCATCTACAGGTAAGGAGAGGTTCTCATCTTCTAGTTATGATTAGGCAACCCTTGGGGAGTCTCTTTGTCATGCATGCAAGCCCCCATTTCCATTCCTTCTCATTTTCTCTTTTATGGGTGTTCTAAGATGAGATTTTGGGGCTTTTGTAGCTGAGTTTTCCAGCAGCTGGGAGGTGTTTGGGAGAGTATTTTGGGACCATTTGAAGACACAAGTAAGTGACTGATTTGGGTAATTGGAGGTGCATGTTCATGGTTTTAATTTCCTAAGTTTCTACTCTATATTTCAGTCAAATTCCATGTTGATTTCAGCCACACTTGTAATTGATTTTCATGGTGGATTTGATGACTCTTTTGGGCAGCTAATTCAGTTGATTTTTCACCTCAAAAGACCCCTCCAACAGTGCCTAAAAATTCCTTAACTTTGCGGGTGGAAATGAGGGAGAGATGGACTGCACAGCTGCTGTTATGCAGCTGGTCAGACAGGACCTGTTTGGCCAATGTCCAACCAGCAGTGTGACAACTGGGCATGGACAGATTCTGTGGCTTTGTTGTGGCCCTTCTTCTGTGGGTTTCCAGCCCATTTCTCCACCATCTTAATCAGCTGCTAAAGTGGGTTTAAACCTTGAATTAGGCGTCTAATCTCTACCCTAATTGCTTCATTTAATTTACCCAAATATGACTTAAATGGGCCAAATCATGGGACTGTTTTACTAATCTGACATGCTAGTGACCGGCCCTACATAGAACTTAACCATAGTCTATCTTAGAATGATGTATAAGATGAAACCTTGGTTAAGGCCCTTAATTACACCACCAATTGCCCCATTTGGTTAATCCAATTATGTTTTAAATGTGGCCAAGTAAGGGACTGTTTTTACTCATGGTGACTTACTATTGTGTGGGCTTATTTGGAAACCATTACCAACCGACCTTAAAATGAAGGACTGATGGTTAATTATGTTATGGCCTTTAATTAAATTATGTTTTGTCTCAATTGGTGGACCCTAGACACGTTTTTAAATTAACCATCTTTGGGTGTCTAAGTGTTATATCTTGGGGTTTTTGGTTTAACAGGTGTGCTTATGTCTAATGGGTGAGATCTAGGAGTGATCTTGGGGTGCTAGAGGCCAAGGCAAGTGATCCTTTTAGCTTTCCAAGTGCATGCTTTGTTTGGATGCATCTTTGGTTTCAAAATATTTTAATCTCTTTTTCTAGTGCATTGGTATTAATATTAACAAGGTTGAATGTTATTATTATTAATTTATTTATTTTTACTCCAATTTGAACTTGTTTGCACATGTTTCTTATATTAACTTGAAAATCCTCCATTTAGCTAAGCATGAAAATCCTTTTTTGCTACAAATTACTGGTTTTGAAGGGTTTTGTTGATGATTATTGATGTATGGAGAATGGAGGAGTTTGGATGATGAAATAGTTGGAAGATGAATTTTTGAAGAGTTTTGATGAGAATGAAAACCAGAATATATGTTGAGAGGCTTTTTAACTTCATATTGTGCACCTGAAAATTTGAAATGTTGTTTAGCTTCAGGGGCACCAATCCGCTTATGACTCCAACATTTGGGTTTCAATTACACAAGAATCAAATGAAGAGTCTTAGCATATACTTGAGAGTTCGTTTTGAAAACTTAGTTTTTACAAGAAGAATATTGTTTTGCACCTGTTTTGATTTATAAGTATCTGCTTTATTTCGGATATCGGTTTGCACTTGTTTTGACTTATATGTATCAGTTTTGTTTCGGGTATCAGTTTGCACTTGTTTTGAGTTACAAGTATCAGCTTTATTTTGGATTATTTCAAGAGCCAAATAGGGAATCACTTCTTATGTTTCAATATGTTCATAGCTTATTCTATCTCCATTCTGTTCCGCTTAGCTTTGTTTTGATAAGTGATTTTACCCTATTTTCGATCTGTCTTGTATACGTTTTGCTATGTTTTGTGCATTCATGACTACAGGTGAATACCACTGAGCTTGGACTGCCCCTTCAGTCTGATCCACTATTTGGGGGTCCTTAAACACTTGGACTATCTACAGATTAGTCGTATATTTATATATACATCTCTGTTCTGTTTCCGGATCCGCGGCCGAACCCCTGCCCACCTCATGTGGCACGAGATTCTGTTCTGTTTTGTTATGTTCTATTCTACTTACTCTTGTCATCATGTATGATAGAGAAATGATGAGCTCAATGTGGATTTACTATTCATGATATTATATGTATTCATGCTAGTTTTGTTTCGTATATTGTTCATGAACTTTTGTTTTCTTGATAAGTATCTTGCTCATGGATTGATTTAAACTTTGTAGATCTTTTTTAAATTCAGTAAAATTTTTTAAATATTAATTTTTTTAAACTTCGATTTTGTATATGCTCATGCCTAAATTGATCACCTGCCAGACCGTCGTGTCTGATATGCTATACTTTGTTGCTATAGGTAGCAGGTTCTCGTCTTGAGTTAGTATGTTTGCAGATGGCTGTAGAGCCACGAGTTTTGCATGTGGTTGTGTCAGGGATGTCACATAGACGCCGTGCTTGACTCCGGAGTTATGTTACACACCTGTCTAGAATTTGTTCTTAGCTTGTTATTTTGTACGACTTTTGTTAGCCTTTTTCCTTGGGATTGTAATTAATGCACTTGTTAATTTATAACTTGAATATGCTTGGGTAATGATTAGCTCATTACTATCAGCTTTGTATATGTTATTATCTTGGTTTGTTCCAGTCTGAGTTGAGCATTGCTATGACAGCTTTACGTTGATAGGTTGAGTGCGATGTGGAATCTGATGGCCACGGGCTTCGAGTCGCAACGCTGCGTAAGCTTCCACGAAAGGTTTTGATGCGTTAAAAATCATGTCTTCCTCACGCACGCGGATCCTGGGGCGAAATATTATTTATCACTTACTTCGTAATTTGTGTCCCTGAGGTAGGACCGCTGTAGCATGGTTTAAAATTTCGGTCTCGGTCGCGGTATCGGCCGTGCCGAAAAACCAATATGATATCGGTATTAGTCGGGGATATCAGTCCGTCGCAAACGTTGTGTGAATTTTTTTTAATCCAAAAAAATTCACAAAAATATCCAAAAAATCCATAATATTAGAAAATGCTAGAAAATAATATTTTTTTCCATTAGTAACAACAATAAATGAAATCACGGCCACCTTAAGTTATGAATCCTGTTTGTGTCACAGTTCGCTGTCTTCTCCAGTATTTCATATAAAGATTTAATAAAATCATTTTCAAAATCCTAAATATATAGATCTAGCATAAAAGTATGTCGATCAATCATTTACATACTATACAATGATCATGAATCATTAAAAGAACATATTAATGATGAAATCCCCAAAAAATGATATATTACAATTCATATATTAAAATATCCAAACGTAAAAAAAACTTCAAAATCATGTATATGAGTAGATCTAGCATGAAAGTATGTAGATATAACTTCTAAATGAAGAACACAACACAAGTGACAAACCCAATGATTTATATGCTTCATCTAAAAATAAAAAATAAAATGCTTTAAGTTGATTTTCTCTTACCTTAAATAATATTTTCTTCAAGAAATAGAAATGGGATTTGAAAATATGTGAGAGGGATGTATGAGGGAGTATGGTTACTGCTCTAAGGAGTAAGGAGATGAGAGGAGAGGAGAAGAAGATGAAGATGGGAAAAAGATAGAAACAGTAGGGTTTTATGCCTTTTTATGAGATCTTGGCCGATATTTTCAAAATATCAGTCGAGATCTCGGAAAAACTGAGATGAAGTTTATCTCGGCCGATATGGGCCTAGATACTGGCTATATATGGCCCCGAGATACTGATACCAATATCTCAGGGCCATATCGTACTGGTATGGGCTGATACCAGTTCATATCGGCCGATATAAACTAGTATGGGCCGATTTTTTGATCCATGCACCATAGGGATCCGGGTTCGGAGGCGTGACAAGAGGCAAAAAAGTAGAGGCAGATGAACCATGTATTTGTATCTTTGATTGGAGCCTGGATAAGTCTAATCTCTCACAATAACAATAATTGAAACTGCATCTTGGTTCGTCCTGACGAAAGAGAAAATCTAAGCCATACGTATTTCAGTCATTTGAGGAAAGTGAATCCCATTCCTTAGATTGTGTTTTTTTTTTTTTTTTTTTTTTTTTTTTTTTATTGTTGTCTGCTTTAATTGCTTTGAATTGGGTTTTCTGGTATTTCTATTATGGTTGCAGCATATTTTTTGGTTTAGGAATTTCTAGCTTGTGATTATTTTTCAAATTGATTGACACTGGGTGCATAGATTCTATCTAGGCTTAGTTTAGATCAAGTGTGCCACTACTTCCAAGTTATTATTGCATCATGTTGACCCTACACTTGGAATACGATCAGTCTTCAACTTCAGCATCATCATGAATCTCGCTTTACTAATCTTCGATGTCGAAGAGGAATAATTTGGAGGGGTATGTCCAACGTGTGGTTTTGGAGAGTGGAATTGGAGGGTACAAAACTTGCATGCCAAAACACCCTTATTTAAATCATTTTTGGCAATTGAACTTGAGTCGGAAGGAAACTTTTCTAACGTGGGGAGAAAGAAGAACGAGGGAAAAGGAAAGAGAGTGAGAGAATATAAGAAAATAGGAGAGAGAATAGGGATTTTAGAAAGTTCTTTCCAATTTGGGGTTCTTGTTGTTAAAGTACTCTCCTTGTTTATCACAACTTCCATCTTTACAAAAATCTCTAAGCGATTTCCATCGTTGATTTTATCTTGATCAAAGCTTCCTTGATTATTCTTGCATTTTTGGAAAGTCTTCTCTCCTTTTGAAAAATTGAAATTCAAATCTTTTTAAAATTTGAAAATTCAAAATTCGAGATTTGGAACTTTGAAATTTGAGTTCTTAATTTCTTGTCTTATTCTCCAAGTCGTTGCTAAAGTCGGATGCCTTTTTAAAATTCAGATCTCATAAAACCAAGGAAAAATTCCTTGCATCTATCACTGGCCCCCACCACAATTGGGTGTGCGCCTTGGGGATTATGCCCAAGGTGGGTCCCACTTGAGGTCGATTTCTTTTTCATTTTTTTCTTGGTTTCCTTTCTTCTTTGGATTCCTTTCTCTACACAATTTCTGTGTGGCTCCGCATGTAGGTCCCATTTGTGTATGTTCTACAAGATAAATTAGTTAAATTAAAAAAAATAGTTTTATGTATAAAAGAATCATGTCATTCATGGGACCCAAATGGACACGTATGAGCTCATGCAAATATACTATGTTACTTAGAATTTTGTGTACAATGCAATGGTGAAAAGAAATCATATGAGTTCATATGTAAAAATAAAGTTATCGAAAGGATAATAAGATAATTCAAACATAATAATTCCATGAAATATGTAATTTTCCAAAATTAAATATAAATTCTCATAAAATCCTATTTGAAGATATTGATGCATATTTTTATGAAATTCAAATGATTTATCCCTAAATAAGTCTAAAATCTAGTTGAAATGATGACAATGATATGAAGCTTTATGGACTTATCAATGGAGAAGAACATGAAAGAGATGATAGCTTGGAGCTTGAGAAATCCACATGCAAAGGTCTCCTTACCTGATTGAAAGCAAGAAGGAAGGGAAGGAGAAGAGCTCCAGGGAAGATGTTTTTTGAGGATGAGAGCAAGAGTTGGGTAATGAAGTAAGCATCTTATTGATATTTACAAATTGGATCTTTTTCTATCTTAAGTCATGCAATTTTAGAGATTAATTGGGCAGGAAAAGGGTATTCAAGGCTTCAAATGGACTCAGACAAAACACAAAAGTTGATCGGTATGAGATTCTCTAACCAACGGGCTAAGAATCCTCCTATTTCTGAAATTACAAATCACCCCTAACTTTTTTCCAAAATTATAACAAGGTCCTTCTAACCACCTAACCGGGTCCAAAACCCCTCAAGAACATCTAAACGACTTAACTAACATGCAAACCGACCTAATTAGCATCCAATCATAATTAATTAGCTACTGAGTATAATTAAGAATGGTCGGGGACTTACAAACTAATCCAATTACATTTTCAAAACAATTTAGTCTCAAACTACAAATTGTGAAATGAATGAAAATTAGTAAAGTTGTGGATAAGGTTACTCTGGATTATTATCCAAAATACTCCTTCTAAACCAATAAGGCCCGGCTGACCGTTGGTGAACTCTATTTTTTTTTTTTTTTTTAGTGCCCCAGCCAAGGGGGTTGGGACCCAAGAGAGAGCCCACACATACACGGTCAGGCGGGTCAGCCAATGATGTTGAACTCTTGAGTTAGAGAAACTGATTAGCAAATCAAATGAGTATACCCGCATTAGATTCTCATATCAATTTAAATCTATAAATAATTGTCTCTATTTCAATTGCAAATTGGTCGAATTGTGAACTGGGTCATCATCAAAAGCACTCCATCCGACCATAAGCTCAGCTGCCACTGGCCAAACAAAAATTCCGAAACCGATATGGACATTAGAGCTCTAAAAAAAGTCAACCCCACTTGGAAGCATGTAGATCATTATCATCAATAATTCAACAAAGATACTATTCCCATTCCCTTGTGAGAATTTATTCCTCGTCACACGAGGATTAGGAGAAGCAATGGATAAGGCAAATTCATTCTATGTTACATCAGCAACGCCTATAAATAGTCCTTCATGAAGCTGTTGATTGTTGTAGGAGTAGCTCAATTGTTCGGGCTACAAAGAGCGGGGGTGTGGTCTTACATGAAGACAGGAGTCTGCTTAGATAAGCCAAGAATGACTTGCCGAAGTCGTGGTAAAGGTTTCAGGGTTTTATAGATATGAACATATATAGGGATATATAGCAATGGACCTTGTTTACTAAATCACATGAGAGATTCAAACCAAAAATGCCCTATATTAGCCACCCAAGGTCTGACCTAATCCAAATTTTTGAGTTCTCGAGGGTTTTTTTTATTCCTTTAAAACCTAGTAGCAGCCAAGGTGTGGCTGGAGCCTTGAAAGACCCATTGACACAAGAAGCTAAAGAACCGCCTGCACACATAAGGGAGAGAACCTGTAGGTGGTTGGGAGAGGAAATATGAACTCCCAACCATTAGGCTATACTTCATTCTCCTGTCCCAAGCGTTGGGGCATCAGATTTGAGATCTTTACTTCATTCATAGGCAAGCGTCAGTGTTAGGGCATCAGATTTGATATCTTTACTTCATTCATAGGCAGGTCATTCTTGGTGGAACTGACAGACTCATGTCTCTGTCATGCTAGACCAAGTTCCTCTCCCATTAATACGTGCTTTCAGAACCATATGGAGACTAAAGGTGCGTTCCTCTTAATTCTACATCAATCGCACTCATGGTGGCAAATCCAACTCACTCAAGATTGATATATCTCTATATTTGTGTTGGTGATGGACAAAATATGAATTCAATAAGAGTCCTCTGATTGATAATGTCACGTTATTAAAATACACAAATGAAATATGGTCGATTTGTTGGTGGGTCGTAATCTTATTATATTTTTTCCAACAATGAAGAAAATTTATTTTGTGATATGTATTTCATATGTGCATACAATTATGAATTTATAGGCTTGCTGCTGAGAACTCTCGGATGCTTGGATAGAATTTGATCCATTACCCAATTTTATTTTTTTTATTTGTCTGTACAAGTGCCATGAGAACCTTCTAACTACGTTTAAATGTCAATATAATCGTCAAAGTTATGTTTCAACTATGTTGGGCTTAGCTGCGTGAGTTTCATTCCATCATCCAACTCTATCCTGAGCCAAATCCTTGGATAGATTGTGTTTTTTTTTTTTTTAGATTTATTTTTACTATTTCGATCCATATACTTTTCTGCATTCCCCTTTTAATTTGAGGGGCCATCAACCTGTATTAGAAAACTTTTCTTTACCTGTATTTTAAGTATGTAAAGAAATCTTGCCTAGCTGGCATCATTGTTAGCTTGCATTGGACATGTCCAATGAATCAGGATCCTCTGAGTGTGTCTATGCACGGTTACTATGAGTGGACCACTCAGGGTCCGCCACGTCACCGCGGGCAACCTCTGTTTATGATGAAATCCCCAAAAAATGATATATTATAATTCAAATATTAAAAAATTTAAAAATAAAAATAAAAAAAATAGAAATAGAAATCATGTTTATGACTATGAGATATGTGGATCTATCATCTACACACTATTAATAAGCCTTTGGTATCACAAATATTCTAACAAGTAACAACAATTATTTTTAGGAAAAAAAATTTAATAAAATCATTTTCAAAATCCTAAATATATGGATCTAGCATAAAAGTATGTAGATCAATCATTTACACACCATACAATGATCATGAATAATTAAAAGAATATATTTATAATGAAATCCCCAAAAAATGATATATTATAATTCAAATATTAAAAAATCAGAAAATAAAAAAATTGGAAAAAAAAAGTTCAAAAAACACAACACAAGTATGTAGATCTAGCATGAAAGTATGTAGATCTAACTTCTAAATAAAGAATACAGCACAAGTGACAAACCCAATGATTTCTATGCTTCAACTAAAAGTTTTTTTTAAAAAAAAAAATACATGATAAAATGCTTTAAGTTGATTTTCTCTTACCTTAGATGATATTTTCTTCAAAAAATAGATGTGGGATTTGAAAATATGCAAGAGGGAGTATGGCTGCTGCTATGGGTAGTAAGGAGATGAAAAGAGTGGAGAAGAG
>QPKB01000003.1:34222707-34240786 GCA_003546025.1 Camphora micrantha | reverse complement strand
CAGAGGTTGGTTGTCCTCATCCTCAAAGAAGTCATTTGTCTCTACTAAATGAACAGACGCCTTGTATGCTTTGTATTGTTCCAGAACTTCCTTTGTTGCACGGCAACTGTGTAACTAATGCCCACTTCCTCCACATCTGCAGCGCGTGTCATCAGGATGGTGGGTAAGATTAGACGATGAATTCTGGTTGTTCTTATGCTGAGGGGCAGACCACTTCTGGTGATTTTTTAATTTTGAAGGCGGCCTCTAAAACCACCTTGCCTGGAGGAGTTATTTCTTCCACCTCTACTGGAGGATTTATGTCTTCCATTTCCCCTTCCTATGCCTCTGTTTGAGCTAAAATTGGCATTTGCTTTAGGATCTGTCAAAGATCCAGTTGGTCTGAAGTTATGATTTTTCATCAACACTATGCAATTTTGTTCAGCGACTAGGAGACAAGAGATAAGTTCGGAATACTAGGAGAAACGTCGCTCTCGTTACTGCTGTTGCAGGAGTACATTCGAAGCATGAAAAGTAGATAACGTTTTTTCCAACATCTGCTCTTCCGAAACATTTTCTCCACATAATCTAAATCTGGAAACAATATTAAAGAGGGCAGAGTTGTATTCAGATTGTTTTATAATCCTGTAACCTCAGGTTTAACCATTCATTTTATGAAGCTGGAGTATGACTATCCTCTGGTAATCATTCATATCCTTTAGGGATTTTCATAGGCATGTTGGGTCTTCCTCAGTAAAGTATTCATTTTTTAGGTCGTCATGTATGTGATGACACAAGAAGATGAGGGCTAACGCCTTTTCCTCTATGGACATCTTGTTACCTTCTTTTATGGTCTCTCCTAGTTTATTCAATTACAAGTGCATTTTAGCACCCAATTACTAAGATAAGTAATTGTCCTCATTTATGTTAAGTGTTTTAAAGTCAAGTTTAGCTAGATTTGTCATCATGCAAGAACTGTAATAAGAAATATATATATATGAAGTTAACCGTATGTAGATGATCAATAAAGTAAAAGGGAAGAAAAAAAAAATGAAAACTTAACATCAGAAGTAAATTTTAAGGAAGGAGTTAAACATTACCAATAAGTTAGCCAATGAAAAGATAGAACATCAGGTTCTCAACTTAGAGGATTAGAACTGCTGGTTCAATCAAGACTTCAGGCTTGATTTAAAACTTTAGGTTTATAATACATGAAATTAGAACTGTAGGTTTTGTCAAATCTTCAAGTTTGAAGTAGAACTTCTGGTCCTAACAAATGATCAGAACTTCTGGTTCTGTCAAACTTTCATGTTTAATTTCATGGCCGTATAATTTATTTTGGTTTGGATAAAAAAATTCAGGTTTTGATTTATGGATATGAATCTGCAGGTTCATATCAGTATTCCAACTTTTAGGACTGCTAGTCCATAGATTGGTGAACTTCGCGTTCAAATTTAGAACTTATGGTTCTATTTGGTGATCCATTCATAGCATTGATAAAGTTAAATTAAAAGAAAAAAATCATGCAAGAAGATGAACAATATTAACCAAACACTATAATTACAGTAAATAAGTATCATAAACTAGTTTTATGCATTATAATAGATTGGATTTGAACTATGGTTTGGATACCACTTACAGTGACCACAGTCCAAAAAAAATTTATGACCGTTGAAATGCTAATCTGTTGCGTCTATTAGGTAATACTTGTCGCCATGAATTTGCAGAACCAATCCGTTTGTCGATCGGAGGTCGAATGAAGAAGTTATGGCCTGACTTGAAACACGCGTGAGGCAGAGAGGAATAGAAACTGAGAAAATTTGGTTTGTTGCATGCAAATCGAGGCAGCAAAGGTTTGCTAAAGTATGCAAACAGAGGCTAGAAATGTTTGTTGTACGAAGTCTGAAGCAAAGTTGTGTTGCATGCTTCTCGAGGCAGTCAAAAATTCCTAGTGAGATTAATTAACGAAGCAGGAACAAAAGTCTTTGCACAAGAACAAAGTCTTTGGAAGTCTTTGATGTTGCACGCTTCTCAAGGCAGGAGGGTTTTCGTTTTTTTTGGTTTTTCTCAACGTACGAGAAAGACAATCGCTTGAAGGCTTTGAGCCACGCACGCGAATAGAGGAAGGCTTTGCTTGTTTTTTTCCTTTTTCGTGCTGATAACATGTTAGGAAAGAGAGAACGATTAAGAGAGAATATTAGAGAGAAAAGTAGAAAGTTTTTCTATTATCACATTGTGTGTTCAAATACAAATGAGAGAGTCCTATTTATAAGCAAAGTAACCTCATAAGAGAAGAACCCTAATTCTAATCCTGACTCATCTTAAGTGGGCATCCACCCAAGATACATATCTTATAACAAAGAGGAGATTTTTAAAAGCTTGTACATTTTGATAAGATGCTTCTTCTTTTCTTATCTGTTAAAGTGACCATTCACTTCATTTTACTTTATATGTGAATTACCAAAATAGGCCAAGATTTATGAGGATTTTACCTGAAAACCCTCTTAGCTCATTAAAAACAAGAAAGGCCTTCGATTTTTAATATAGCAATAAGTCTATTTGGCCTGACTTATTTGGCCCGAATTGGAGCCTGATCCCAGCTGGAGTCCATCTGGACTCCAGATGGACCTATGTTTAAGGAGACAACCCCACTCATGGAATTTAGATAGGGGGGCTTTTATTAAAAAAAAAAAAGGTAAAAATGCAAACACCAGAGCCCAAATCACTGTCTCTTCCAAACCACTACTAAAAAGAAGGGTTTTTATATCGGCTAAAAACCGATATAAAAGACCTATTATATCGGTTTTTCTGTAAACTTCAAACTGATATAAGTACCCCCGATATAATAAACAACTATAACCGATATAATATGTGTATTATTTCATATCGGTTTTTGGACAACTGATGTCTTTTGAACCTGAAATTATAACACATATTACTGTAAAACCGATATAAAAAACCAGTGAAACCGATATAAAAATATTTATAATATCGGTTTTTGGACAACTGATGTCTTTTGAACCTAAAATTATAACACATATTACTGTAAAACCGATATATAAAAGAGTGAAACCGATATAATTTTTTATATAATATCGGTTATAAATGGCTTTGTTATATCGGTTTTTTGAACCTGAAATTATAATTGTATTATATCGTTTGTTCTATAACCGATATAATATTTTATATGTTTTTTTTTTATCAAAAGAATTTGCATTGCTGCAGTATCCTTGCAGTACACTGTACACCAATAAAACTTTGCACTATATATACAAAGTGATCATAACTAATAACTAACATAAAGCTTGACTAGACAAATCCCTATGGATCATATATAGTATATATCTGCATTGTCTTCCATGGGATGTACAAAAAGTTGAACTATATATATATATATATATAAACAAAAAAAACCAAAACCTTGCATATGTACTATGTAGCATATGATGCCTCTGTGTACCGCTGCTTCCCCGATTAGTCCTCCAATGCAAAATAGACCTGGATGCAAAATGGGACAATAAGGGACAACAATGTATATCAACAGGCCTAACCCATGATCACCTCATAAAGATCTGGTTGCATAGACACATGGATTAGCAGATTATGCAAGTGTTGGTTTTGGAATTTGCTTTTGTCTAATGTGTGATAATGAAAAGTGAAGGGTTAGGGAGGAAAAGGGTCTACTGGTGATGGTGAAATAAAATGGGAATCAAAGGGCAGTCTCCTACAACTTTTCCATGGAAGATCCACAGCATGTTCTCTCTATCTCCAAGCTCCTGTAATCTTCTTGCATGTGGTGGCTGTCATTAGATGGTTGGAAAGGTGCATATATATATATATATATATATATATGCTTCCTATCTTATGCATGAAGAACTATACAGTAAATGAGATTTCCTGGTAAAAACAGCCACCATATGCAATCAAACACATTGCTATGTCTATTTCGATTTACTTGCTTAATCACTCTCGCATAAAAATAGTCTAAAGAGAGAGACTTGAAAGAATCCTCTAAGCGCATAGTTTTAGTTTTATATATAGAGTATATAACTCATTTGTTTCAAGTGTCAATCATACATCCTAGCCTAAACTTCCATTGATACCTAATTCACTTGTAACACCCGTATATGCACCAAGACATTCTCCTTTGAGTTTTTTTTTTTTTTTTTTTTTCATCGTTTTATGTTTACATGTAAATTAAAAAGCTACTACACCAACATATCAATAATTGATAATCATATTAAACACATAGCCAAAACAACAAATAATCGTAAAATACGGAAAATGTATAAATTTTGAAAAAGACCAACAAACCCATCACAACAAATCCACTAAATACCACAAACTTAAATCCAGTAAGTACAACAAATCAGTCAATCATAGTATTGACACTTCCCCTACTCCATGAAGAAAGACAAAACATGCATTCATGACAATTTAGAGGGAAAAGCATAGAATGTACCTATTCTCCATTGTTGATAAAATCTAAAATGTATTCAACTAACTCCAAACATAAATCATTAAGCTCCTCGTCGCCATATGTCGCTGCCTCCCCAAGTTCTTTCAACTTAGATTTTGACGACACGAGAGGATCTTCCATAAGGTGCTTCATAAATTTCATTACATAAACCCCGCATTCCTTTTTCCCCGTTTGCTTAGGGCACTACATAGAGACCATAAAAAACATACAAAAAGGATTAGGAAGTATGTGTGATATCATAAACACAATTATTCATTGCTTACCTTCACCAATTCCCAAGTTGGATTTCCTTTAATTCTTTTTCCCATTTCCATAGCTACCACTTTCATCGCACTTCACACGACGATATCCATTAAGACTTAGTAATTTAAAAGAGAAGCCTTGAAAACAAATGAACAATAAGAATTAATGAACTACTCACTCATTCACTATGAACTTTACAATCAAGTCAACAACCTTTCGTACCAAGGAGTCCAACCAGAACACTTCCATTGATCTCATATCAATGACTAATAGAAGCCAATGACCCCTAAATCCATAAAAGCGGACGGATTAAATGACAAATAAGATTTAATTACACACAAGTGGATATAAAATGACTACTAAGATAAATTGAAGACACGTGAAAATGTAGTACACCCTTACATGGTGGAGTATGGAACAAAAATCAGTTGGTCCCTTTTTGCAATTTTCATTCTCTTTATCATGTTGCATTTCATCTCTTCTTTGTCTCCAAAATCATTGAAATGTGTAGGATGGGAAAATCCATATCTTGCTCGAGAATTTTCAAATCGATCGTAGAGAAACCTAAAGAAATAAGGTAAATAAAATGGTCATAACATCAAATATATTAAAGACTGATAGTTCTTAGGAAAAGACAAATAGTTTACCTTTGGTATGCAGTCATTGAGTTAACCTTTAGCTTCTTCATGTTACAAAGATCTAACAAATTAGATTTTAAAAAATAATTGAATTCTATATCTTCTTCAAATACCCCTTTCTCAAGTGGAATACTTATTTGACTTGATTTCATCATCTTTTCTATAATCTTGCCAAACTTTTGGAGCTCACTTGCCCTTCACCATTAGCTACAGAAGAATCATCAACCACACTCTACATGGAAATCCAAATTAAAATGAAAAAGTTAACTATGGTAGTTTAACTTAAGCATAACTAATAAGAGTTGGAAAATACACTTTACCTTATCACCTAATATCACCCATTTTTCAGGCCAAGCCACAAATGAGTTGTGTGCATCTAAAATAGTGGTCAAAATACCACGTACAGGTATAGGAAGAGGGTAATCAGGACACAATACACAATCAATCGACACTCGTACATTGTGCTCCCCTAAGGAAATATTGTGAAATTTTTCCAATGGTCCAGTCTTCCCATAAACCTTTTTTTTTTTTCGCAACAATCTTGTCCTTTGATCCCAAAGCCAATCTACAATTCTGCATCTTCAAATAATATATATAAGTACTAATTCTTACATCGACTAATGTATATAATACGATGAAACTAATGTTGGTTGTAATTTCATAATTTAATAGCCGGCCCATAAAACATACTTGCGGGGAACTAAGAATATTCGATGATGTCTTGTTCACTTTTGAAGTACCACCATCTTCAAGCTGCATGTTATAAGAGTTAAATATGAATTCATATGTTATTAAGCAATGCATATAGTTAGGTCCCTTAGTTAAGAAATCATGTATTCAACATAATCTACCAAAACAACAAAAAACTATGGTTTGGCAAACTACCTGTTGACCTCTTAAAACGCCGCTACTATTGGATGCAATATTTTCTGAATGGGGAGAGCTCTGATGTGTCTCTTTATCCTTCACAATTTGTTCTAAAATTCTCACCCTTTCCTGAGATTCATGTAACTGGGCCAACAACTCCTCATTATACTTCTTTGTTCCGCGTTTTGGTATTTTGAAATAGGCCATTGGAGTGACATGCTTCCCTTCCCCTCTAACTCGTCCACAATGCTCCGGGGTACCCAAAGCCATAGTAAGAACATCATTGCTCCCCTTAGTCATTATAGCCCCCTCATTTACTTTCTTTTTCAGATCATCCTACAATAACCATGACACCAATGAATCCCGAGCCATATGTATACAGCTAATATTCAAATACCTTGATGCATGGTCATCCAAGGCACTTAGGGAGAATACTCGACCTACAAGTTATAGTGAAGACGTTTGATGCCTCGCATCTACCTTGGGCACTCTTACAAAAAGTCTAAAACAATTTACAATTTTTCTGAGAATGGAAACTTACAATTTTTCCTACTACTTCCTTTGTGGAATCATTTGAATATTCCCCGTTTTTGTTTTGACGAGCCAATTTCCATTTGACACTCCTATCCTCATGATCAACGAAAATGCCTGTCTCTATGGATTTTTTTTTCTATACATGAAATATGAAAACACAATTAAACATCTAAGTTAGTTTAGTTCAACTGTAAGAAACTATTTAAAATAGTTATATACTAAATGTACTTACAATATCTTCTTCAAGACCCGCATAGCCTGATCTGCTTAGTCGGTGCATATACACATTATTGGACTGCCTTTTAGATTGTAGAATGTTTAACTCCTCAAAATTACAAAGAAGAAAAAGACATTAACATACATACATCAGCATATAAGACAGTGAGTATCACCGTTTGGCTGTGTATGTGATGTGTGGTGCGCTGAGTGCTGTGTGGGCAGACTGCAGTGCAGCGGTGTGCTGTGTGGTCTGCAAGGGTGTGCTGCAGTGGACTTTTAGTGTGAGTGTGTGCAGACTGCAGTGCAGTGGTGTGCTGTGTGGTGTGCAGGGGTGTGCTGCAGTGGACTTTAAGTGTGTTGTGTGGGTTGTGTGTGGTGTGCTGAGTGTTGTGTGGGCTAAGTGTGGTGTGCTGAGTGTCGTGTGGGCTGTGTGTTGTGTGGTGTGCAGGAGTGTGCTGCAGTGTACAGGAGTGTGCTGCAGTGCAGCGGTGTGGTGTGTGTGGTGTGCTCAGTGCTGTGTGAGTGAGTGCAATGGTTGTCTCCAAATATACTTATTTACTAGCCTTAATTCCAAAGGCTCTAATTGTTGTCTCCAAGTTCCCAACCAAATCCCAGAGCTAAAAGCTTCTAAAACAAGAAGGAATGGAAAGAAACATGGAGATGGTAAGTAAGAAGATGAAGATGATGAGTTTGATGGAAAAATGGTGAAAATAATACAAACCTTGAATTGAATTAACTGAAGCAAGTAAGTCGGAGAAAGAGAGCTAGGGAGCTAAAGTGTCAGCTGGGAGGAAGGACAATAGTTCACAGAGTTGAGGAGAAATGAAGAAAAAAAAAGAAGCTTAAATTTATTTATACACATCATCTCCATCATCACAATTCATCCCATTTATCTTCCATAAATCAAAACCATTTGACAATTAAATCTAATGGAAGAAGCTTACCAAATAGTGAAGCTTGAAATTAGGGATGATGAAGATCGTGGGGCCCACTTGATCGATGGCCTACTGGAATAGTGGTGGTGATGGTGCTCGGTGGTTCACTGGGCAAAGAGAGGGAAGAATGAAATCAGAAGAAAGAGAGAAACGAAAATCAGATGGGAGATGAGATGAATGAGTGGAGAAGGGAGAGGGAAATGAGAGAGGGGGCTGCTGAGAACGTGGAATGAGAAAGGGGATGATGAAGATCGTGGGGCCCACATGATCGATGGCCCACTGGAATAGTGGTGGTGATGGTGCTTTGTGGTCCACTGGGCAAAGAGGGGGAGGAATGAAATCAGAAGAAAGAGAGAAACGAAAATCAAATGGGAGATGAGATGAATGAGTGGAGAAGGGAGAGGAAAATGAGAGAGGGGGTTGCTGAGAGCGTGGAATGAGAAAGGGGAAAGGGAGATAAGGGAGAAAGATAAGGAAGAAAGAAAGAAGAGGAGGAGGAAAAGGAGGCTGCGCAGGGCAGAGAGGAGAGGAAAGGAACCGGGGAGGAGGAAGAGAAGAGAGGAAAAGAGAGAAAGAGAACCGAGGGAGAGAGGGAGTGGTGTGCAGGTGGGCGCAGGGCGGAATAGAGGAAACAGGGGAGAGGGAGAGGAAATGGGGAGGAAGAAGAGAAGAGAGGGGGAGAGAGAGAGAGAGAGAGAACCAAGGGAGAGAGGGAGTGGTGTGTTGGTGCGCAGGCGAGGGGAGACAGGGGAGGAAGAAGAACAGAGGAAGGGAGGGAGGAAAGCAGACAGAGAGGAAACAGGGAGATGGGGAACTAGGGAGAGAGAGAACAGAGAAGAAAGAGAGAGGAGAGGGGGAATGGCACGCGGTGTATGCGGAGTGCAGGAAGAGGGAGGGGTGTACCTGGTACAGGGGAGGCGTCCGGCGGCGCGAGGAGGAAGATGAAGGCTCTGCTGCAACGGAGCTCCTTTTCGCGTGCTTGGCAGTGCTAGCGATGAGAGGGTCGTGCGCCTAGGAGAGAGAGGGAGAGATAGAAAGGGATGAGAGGAGATGGGTTCTGGAGATGAGAGGACGATGATCGATAGATGGAGAGGAGCGCCTGGGAGAGAGAGGTAGAGATAGAAAGGGATGAGAGGAGATGGGTTCTGGAGATGAGAAGATTGACGATCGATAGATGGAGAGGAGAGGAGAGGAGGGAAAGAAAGAAATGAGTGAAGGATAAGAGGGAAAAGGGAAGGGCAGCGCGGGAGGGATAAACAAACGTGGGAAGGAAAAAGAGGAAGTGGGGGGATTAATTAACACGCCAAGTCGATCGGCCAGTGTATTTTGCGCCAAATATTTCAACCTATTTAGTAACAACATTTAGTGACGATCTAAAAACACCTTGTCACTGAAAAATCCAATTTTGTGATAATATATTAATATACTTTCTTGTCACTAGTAAAACGTGACAACTATTTATGTGACAATAAAAATTTCTTGTCACCGATCAGCTACTTTCAGTGACAATATGTACCTCCCTCACTGAATCCGCATTTTTTTGTAGTGTCTTCACAGGAGATTCAAGTGGGAGAGATGCTATAGGTCATAATATTAGGGCGCCAAATGAAACAGGGTAGTGGAACGGGCGCGCGTGGGGGAGAAAACTTATTAGGAGGCGACGACCTTTATTTAAACTGTAAATTAAAGGCTAACAGAGCAAATGAGTTTAAAACGATATTAAAAACTCTAAAATATTATATCGGTTTAAATATTTGTGATATAAAATGGTTACCTTAATATATCGGTTTAAGTCCACCCGATATCTTAAAGTAGCAACCGATATTACAAAACTTAAACTGATATAAGATATTTTGGAGCAGCATATTATATCGGTTTTACTAATAACCGATATTAAGGGATTTTAAAACCGATATAAAATCATTGTTTTTTAGTAGTGAACCCGTCTTCTTCTTCCACTTCCGTCTCTGCCACCGGCCGCGGCACCCAGCAGTATTAGTCCTGGCACTTGAAGTGCGCTCTCAAGGCAGAGAAGAAACTAGTCTCAGAGAAGGGGACGAAGAAGAGCGAGGAGACATACAAAGTTCTACATATTCGAGGTGCATTAAGATCTTTAGTAAGGCCATGGGGTTTCATGAACAGCTTCATCAATGATATCTTCGAGAAAAGTTTACCCAAGAGGCTTCGAGGCTCGCCTGCTATACCCTCTCGCGAGATCCAGACCTCTGTTAGGCTCGTCCGCCCTGGCACATGAGGGCTTGGAGGGGGGTGGAGATTAGGAACTTGTGGATTTTTTAGGGTTTTCTTCTGCTTTTGGTTTTGATTTCTGTATCTGATGATATAGCTATCTTTGCTATGTTTATTACTCTGTAAGATACCTGTTTCTGAGAATTTATATGGATGTGGATTTCTTTTGGATGTATGGTTTGTGTGGTTCTGTTATGCTCTGATTCTTCTTTTTCATGTGATTAGAGTTTGGATCTTTTGATTTGTTAGATAAAGTATTTGGGAGGTGGGTATTATAAGACTTTACATGATTAAAGGAAGGGGAAGAGGGTTCCGGGGGCCGGCCTATTGCAAAAAAGAAGATTCAGATTCGAGGATCCAAATTCATGTAGAAGGGCAGTGCCCTGTTGCTGGCTCTGATCAGATTTGATCGGTGGGCCACGACTATTGGACTAAGGTGCTGCAGTTGCAGATACCATTGATTTTGTGGATCTGGAATTGGGCCATTGATTTGCTGATCAAAGGTGCCGCTACTGCAAAAGGGTCTTGTTGCCGATAGGAGTTGTAAACGAAGACCAGAGTTGCAGACAAGCAGTGGTAATGCAATTGGAAGAAGAAAAGCCCTTTGGGTTTGTCAGTGTGGAGATGAGAGATATGCTGGAAAAGGTGTGGGAGATTTGTCACTTCCGTTTAAAGATCTCTGCAAAACGTCATTGCCCAAGTTGTTGCAACTTCGGCAGCGGAGGCAGAGTCGCGGACATGAGGCCAGAAAACAGATTTGGAAGGGGAAGTAGATGAGGTTTGAGGCCAAAAAACGGATTTGGAAGGGGAGGATGATCCGGACTCCATAAACATAGGTCCAGCTGGAGTCCAACTGGACTCCAGCTGGGATCAGGCTCCAATTCGAGCCAAATAAGTCAGGCCAGGTAGACTTATTGTTAATATAGACTATATAGGACATTCCGCCACTTTTTATCCTTTTATGATTTTTCGTTGAGCGGTGATATCCCATCTTAGTCGTGCACGAGTAGGCGGGGATGTCCCCGCTCATCACAGTTAAAACTGAGTGTGTTAACTTTGTCGGGTGAGGATATCCATGCTCATCACATATTTTTAAAAAAGAAAAGAAAAAATTACGATTAAGATTTAATGTTACATTTCACATTTCATATTCACACACACACACAAAATTCACATTCACAATTCACATTCACATTCACATCTACATTTCACATTTAAATTTCATTTTTCACTTTAACATTCCATATTTCACATTTCACGTTCAACCTTTCACTTTTACACTCCATATTTTAAGTTACATTTCACATTCACTTGCAATCAAGAAATTGTGCCCAAATAGATTGAATTCCTACCCAAACTAGTACAACCAAATGTGAGAATTTTTAAGGGGGGCAAAAGTGACATTTTAAGTAGATAAATATGATTAGAGGGTCTAACATGACCACCGAAAGACCCCTTCAGTAATGTTGTTAATTCAATAAAAGAGTGTTTTATTGTGTTTCTTAGAGTCTGGATTAGAACTTGGGGATTTAGGATTTATTGAAAAAATTAATGGGCCTAAGGGGATTTTTTTTCGTAAAGATCCTTTATAATATTAAAAATTTATAAAAAATCGAGAGATTATTAAAAATGTGAAATTAATTATTTTTTGAATTATATTAAGATAGTCAAAATTGCAATAAATAAATCAATCTCTATAATGAATAAACATATAAGTTGTAAGTTTCGAAATAAGGGACCCTTTCGTTTGTTTAAAATCAATTACAAATTTTGTTTTTTAATTTTTTTTTTTTTTAATTATGACAATCCTTTGATGGGCCCATCATACAATCAAATATCGTTGGAGCAATGATAATCATATTACAAAGAATTCCGCTGTAACACACACACAAAAGAATAATTTTTGAAATGGCATTTCTGACACTTTAGTTAAAAAAAAATTTCAGAGATTTAAAGAGCAAGTTTTTTTTTCTATATACTCAAATCAATCATATGACAAATATTCAATAAGAGGAAGCTTTTATTCCAATGATGGCCCCGTGATGACATGTTTAAGAGGAAACTGAAATTTAGTATATGTTTAAGAGAAAACTTGGCAAAAATAAAAAAAAGTAAACTACACTTATCTGTCTTCTAGTCACCTAGGGCTGTAAATTGGGCCGGGCCGCCCAGGCCTAGCATGGACTAATACGACGGTCAACGTGCCGTGGCCCAGCCCGACACAGTCAACGTCTAGGCCGTGGTAGGCTAGGGAGGCCTGGGCCATAGCACGGCATGGCACGGCCCTACCCGGCTTTTGTATAAAATAAATGCTAATCTTTTATATAAATAAAAATAAAAATTCAAATAATTAATGCTTTATTTTTCATTTGTAAATCAGCATAAATCTTTGCGCATTCATTTTAGTAATTAGAACGTTATTTCAAGTTGAAAACCCTAAAAGCCCATAAGTCTCTTTCAAGTTGAAAACCCTACAAATTAAGAGGGGCATGTGGGTGGCCCAGCACCGGCCGGCCATGCTGTCCTGTTTTACACCCCAATAATCACCATTTAGTTTATCTTGAAAAGGATAAGATGAGACTAATTAAGATGACTATATGATGACGTTTGGATGAATTATATAAATATATATATATATATATTTCCCATATATATATAATTGAAAAATAAAACAGGAGCAATGGTTAGAATGAATTATGGCCATGCTTTTTCTGCAAGACCCTTGCGTACACATAGCCACTATATATATCCTCCCTTTCAGCCATGATTTATGATTACCATTCATGTATGGATATATGTAGAAACCGCAAGCAGGCAATGCACTGATATGGATATATATAGTTTGTGTTGTCATCTAATTATTCTCAACAAGTAGTCACAGAGTGAGATCTAACTCATCGATTTGATTAGCAACCATACAACCCACAAATCACATAGCTAGCCTAAACCATTTCATTTGGTGACGGCTTAATTCCATATATATCTTTGTAGAGGATCCTACGTAAGTGTAAGACCCGATCCAAATTACCTTGTTTAAATACTTATTAACTGTGATTAAGGGTAATTAATTATGTTCAGTGTTCTTAGGCAAATGCAATTAAGGGTAATTAATTATGTAGTGTTCTTAGGAAGGTTCAAGTAGTGTACGTACAAGTGGTTTTATATTTGATCCACTACTAGAAAATTCACTTTTAGCGACCGCCAAAAGCCGTCGCTAAAAGTCTATTGGCGGTCGCTAAAAGTCTGTAGCGACCGCTTTGCAACCGCGCAGACGCCGTCACGGAAACTTCGTCGCTAAAAGTATTAGCGACCGCCACTAAAAGTCATTTTTTTATTCTTTTTTTAATTTTGTTTAATAGTATTAGCGACCGCCATGGCGGTCGCTAATAACTGGATTGGCAGCCGCAAATGTTCAGATTTATTTTTTTTATAATTATAAAAAAAATTTAAATAGTATTAGCGACCGCCATGGCGGTCACAAATACTTGATTGGCGGCCGCAAATGCTAATTTAAATTTTTTTTTTAATTTTAAATTTTTTTTTAAATACTTTTAGCGACCGCCACTGGTGGTTGCTAATAGTAATATTGGCGGCCGCTAATAGTCAGTATATTTTTTTTTTCATTTTTTTTCAAATTTCTCAATTTTATTCCTGTACCTGAATCTGTACCTGAATAGACCATATATGAATAGACCATATACAACTATTACCATCCATTACAAATACCAATAACAACTACTACAATCCATTACAACAACTAATAACAAAAACAAAATCTTATATTAATAATATTCAAAATATTACAAAAGTTTCAACAAATTATATCAATTACAAATCCAGCAATAAAAATAGAAGAAAAAAGAAATCAAATTGTCCGTGCAGGTTGCCGTATGGATACGATGTTTTCAAACCTGAAGAAAAAAGAGAAACAAATATTAATAGTTAATTATAAAAACTGGCAATTTACAGCAAATATATAAAAGAAAATTAAGTATTAAAATTCAAATTTTGAAATTTAAACATACGTTTCAGCTTTACGAACAATCCGAGAGTCGGAATCTCGTTCCGTCAGTTCCTGCAAGTCATGATTGACTACGGGCACGTGCCCGTCCAGTTTCACGGGCAACGGAGCCCGTTTGCTCGTTTTGGGCGCCGAGAGGCCGATTTTCTATGTTTTAAGTTAAAGTATCGAGTTAAACCTACGTTTTAACTTTACCAGCAATTCGGGAGTCGGAATCTCGTTCCGTCAGTTCCGGCAAGTCAGGAATGATTACGGGCACGTGCCCGTCCACTTTCACGGGCAACGAAGCCCGTTTGCTCGTTTTGGACCCCCGGAGGCCGATTTTCTAAGTTTTAAGTTAAAGTATCGAGTTAAACCTACGTTTCAACTTTACGAGCAATCCGGGAGTCCGAATCTCGTTTCGTCAGTTCCTGCAAGTCAGGAATGACTACGAGCACTTGCCCGTCCAGTTTCACGGGCAACGGAGCACGTTTGCTCATTTTGGACGCCGAGAGCCCGATTTTCTATGTTTTAAGTTAAAGTATCGAGTTAAACCTACGTTTTAACTTTACCAGCAATTCGGGAGTCGGAATCTCGTTCCGTCAGTTCCTGCAAGTCAGGAATGACTACAGGCACGTGCCCGTCCAGTTTCACAGGCAACGGAGCCCGTTTGCTCGTTTTGGACCCCCGGAGGCCGATTTTCTAAGTTTTAAGTTAAAGTATGGAGTTAAACCTACGTTTCAGCTTTACAAGCAATCCGGGAGTTGGATTCTCGTTCCGTCAGTTCCTGCAAGTCAGGAATGACTACGGGCACTTGCCCGTTCAGTTTCACAGGCAACGAAGCCCGTTTGCTCGTTTTGGGCGCCGGGAGCCCGATTTTCTATATTTTAAGTTAAAGTATCGAGTTAAACCTACGTTTCAGCTTTACGAGCAATCTGGGAGTCAGAATCTCGTTCCGTCAGTTCGTGCAAGTCAGGAATGACTACGGGCATGTGCCCGTCTAGTTTTACGAGCAACGGAGCCCGTTTACTCATTTTGGACCCACGGAGGCCGATTTTCTAAGTTTTAAGTTAAAGTATCGAGTTAAACCTACGTTTCAACTTTACGAGCAATCCGAGAGTCGGAATCTCGTTCCGTCAGTTCCTGCAAGTCAGGAATGACTATGGGCACTTGCCCGTCCAGTTTCAAGAGCAACGAAGCCCGTTTGCTCGTTTTGGACCCCCGGAGGCCGATTTTCTAAGTTTTAAGTTAAAATATCGAGTTAAACCTACGTTTCAGCTTTACGAGCAATCCGGGAGTCGGAATCTCGTTCCGTCAGTTCCTGCAAGTCAGGAATCACTACGGGCACGTGCCCGTCCAGTTTCACAAGCAACGGAGCCCGTTTGCTCATTTTGGGCACCGAGAGACCGATTTTCTATGTTTTAAGTTAAAGTATCGAGTTAAACCTACGTTTCAGCTTTACGAGCAATCCGGGAGTCGGAATCGCGTTCCGTCAGTTCCTGCAAGTCAGGAATGACTACGGGCACGTGCCCGGGCAGTTTCACGGGCAACGGAGTCCGTTTGCTCGTTTTGGACCCCCGGAGGCCGATTTTCTAAGTTTTAAGTAAAAGTATCGAGTTAAACCTACGTTTCAGTTTTACGAGCAATCCGGGAGTCGGAATCTCGTTCCGTCAGTTCTTGCAAGTCAGGAATGACTACGGGGAAGTGCCCGTCCAGTTTCACGGACAACGGAGCCCGTTTGCTCATTTTGTACCCTCGGAGGCCGATTTTCTAAGTTTTAAGTTAAAGTATCGAGTTAAACCTACGTTTCAACTTTACGAGCAATCCGGGAGTCAGAATCTCGTTCCGTCAGTTCCTGCAAGTCAGGAATGACTACGGGCAAGTGCCCGTCCAATTTCACGGGCAACGGATCCCGTTTGCTCATTTTTGGCGCTGAGAGTCCGATTTTCTATGTTTTAAGTTAAAGTATCGAGTTAAACCTACGTTTCAGCTTTACGAGCAATCCAACTGTCGGATTCTCGTTCCGTCAGTTCCTGCAAGTCATAAATGACTACGGGCACGTGCCCGTCCCGTTTTACGGGCAACGGAACCCGTTTGCTCGTTTTGGGCGCCGAGAGCCCGATTTTCTATGTTTTAAGTTAAAGTATCGAGTTAAACCTACGTTTCAGCTTTACGAGCAATCCAATTGTCGGATTCTCGTTCCGTCAGTTCCTGCAAGTCAGGAATGACTACGGGCAAGTGCCCGTCCGTTTTCACGGGCAACGGAGCCCGTTTGCTTGTTTTGGACCCCCGGATGCCGATTTTCTAAGTTTTAAGTGAAAGTATTGAGTTAAACCTACGTTTCAGCTTTACGAGCAATCCGGGAGTCGAAATCTCATTCCGTCAGTTCCTGCAAGTCAAGAATGACTACGGGCAAGTGCCCGTCCAGTTTCACTGGCAACGGAGATCGTTTGCTCATTTTGGACCCCCGGAGGCCGATTTTCTAAGTTTTAAGTTAGAGTATTGAGTTAAACCTACGTTTCAGCTTTACGAGCAATCCGGGAGTCGGAATCTCGTTCCGTCACTTCCTGCAAGTCAGGAATGACTACGGGCACGTGCCCGTCCAGTTTCACGGGCAACGGAGCCCGTTTGCTCGTTTTGGGCGCCAAGAGCCCGATTTTCTATGTTTTACGTTAAAGTATCGAGTTAAACTTACGTTTCACCTTTACGAGCAATCCAACTGTCGGATTCTCGTTCCGTCAGTTCCTGCAAGTCAGAAATGACTACGGGCACGTACCCGTCCAGTTTCATAGGCAACGGAACGGGTTTGCTCGTTTTGGGTGCCGAGAGCCCGATTTTCTATGTTTTAAGTTAAAGTATCTAGTTAAACCTACGTTTCAACTTTACGAGCAATGCGGGAGTCGGATTCTCGTTCCGTCAGTTCTTGCAAGTTAGGAATGAGTACAGGCACGTGCCCGTCCACTCTCACGGGCAACGGCGCCCGTTTGCTCGCTTTGGGCTCCCGGAGGCCGATTTTCTATGTTTTAAGTTATCGTATTGAATTAAACATATGTTTCAGCTTGAAGAGCAATCCGGGAGTCGGAATCTCGTTCCGTCGTTCCGTAAGTTTCTAACTTTTTAAGTTTCAAAATCTATAAATTTCTAACACAACTTAACAAATTTCAATACATGTTGAAATCTTGAGTTAAAGTAAATTGTTATACTTCGTCACGATCAGTCGAGCCTGCTGGATCATGACTGCCTTCTCCAACCGAGTGACGACGGGCTTGGTGGCCGGAACCAGCGTCAGGTGACTGTAATTATTTATTATACAGTTAAAAAAATATAAATAATGCCACATCAATGACCTAATTGACAATTTAAACGCACATATTTTTTTCTTACTAACCTGAGAAGTGGGTGGTGGGTCTGAAGCAAGCGGGCCACGACTCTGTCATAGACGAGCCTCCATCTCAGCCATCTCCGCTCTCCACTCGGCCCGCATCTCTGCCCTCAACTCCTCTCTGATCGATGCCCTCATGGACTGCAGCAACTGCTCGTAGTCATCATCTGTACGGAGGCGTGAGCCCTGGGAGGAGCTAGCACCAGATGACTCCGATCGCGTGATGTGCGAGCGTGGAATGCCCGTCCCATACGTGAGCGTGTATCCGTGCCCGTCCCGGCCAACGACGGAGTGGAATATCTCATCCCTCCGTGATGGCAAACTACGCTCCTCCTCAGGTAGCTCCTCCAGGCGTGACTGATATTGAGCCTGCGCAGTTGATTCATTTAATATATTATCATACATAACAAGACATAGTAATAGAAAGATAATTTAAACGATTCAATATGAAAGCTTACAATGATAGCTGCAACCTCCGGGTGGCGAGGATCTCGAGAACGCATCCATACAGACATCCTGTCGACTAGAACACCCTCGGAACGCAACTGTTGGTGG
>QPKB01000003.1:34012971-34217330 GCA_003546025.1 Camphora micrantha | reverse complement strand
CACGAAAGTTGATCGGAATGAGATTCTCTAACCAACGGACTCAAAATCCTCCTACTTCTGAAATTACAAATGACCCCTATGTTTCTACCAAAATTATAAAAAGGTCCTTATCTACCTAACCTGGTCCAAAACCCCTCAAAACTAAACTACTTAACTAACAAGCAAACCAACCTAATGAGCATCTAATTGTAATTAATTAGCTACTAAGTATATTTAAGAAGTGTTGGGGTCTTACAAACCTATCCATTTACATTTTCAAAACAATTTAGTCTCAAACTACAAATTGCGAAATGAATGCAAATTAGTAAAGTTGTGGATAAGGTAACTATCGATCATTGTCCAAAATACTCCTCCTAAACCATAAGGCCCGTTTGACCGTTGTTGAACTCTTTTTTTTTTGTACCCCCAGCCAAGGGGGCTGAGACCCAAAAGAGAGCTCGCACACACATGGTCAGCCGACGTTGTTGAACTCTTGAGTTAGAGAAACCGATTGGCAAATCGAATGAGTCTACCCGCATTGGATACTCATTCCAATTTAAATCTATAAATAATAATCTCCATTTCAAATGCAAATTGGTTGAATTGTGAACTGCGTAAGCTCTGGGTAATCATCAAAATCACTCCATCTAACCATAAGCTCAGCTGCCACTGGCCCAACACAAATTCCGCAACCGATGTAGACATTAGAGCTCTAAAAAAAGTCAACCCCACTTGGAAGCATGTAGATTATTAGCATCAATAATTCGACAAAGATACTATTCCCATTCCCTTGTGCGAATTTATTCCTCCTCACACGAGGATTAAGAGAAGCAATGGATAAGGCTAATTCATTCTATGTAACATCAGCAACGCCTATAAATAGTCCTTCATGAAACTGTTGATTGGTGTAGAAGGAGTAGCTCAATTGTTCGGCCTACAAAGAGCGGGGGTGTGGTCTTACATGAAGACATGAGTCTGCTTTGGTAAACCAAGAATGGTTTGCCGATGTCGTGGTAAAGGTTTCAGGGTTTTAAAGATATGAACATATATAGGGTTTCCTAAATCACATGAGAGATTCAAACCAAAAATACCCTATATTAGCCACCCAAGGTCAGACCTAATCCAAAGTTTTTAGTTCTCGAGGTTTTTTTTTTTTTTTTTTTTTTTTTTTTTTTTTTTTTTTTTTTTTTTTTTACACCCCTAGTACCTGCAGCCAAGGTGTGGCTGGAGCCTTGAAAGACCTGTTGACACAAGAGTGAACTACAGCATACGCAAGGAGCTAGAGGACCACCTGCGCACAAATAGGGGAGAGAACCTGTAGGTAGTTGGGAGAGGATATATGGAACTCCCAACCATTAGGCTATACCTTCATTCTCCAGTCCCAAGTGTTGGGGCATCAGATTTGAGATCTTTACTTCATTCATTGGCAAGCGTCAGTGTTAGGGCAACAGATTTGATATCTTTACTTCATTCATAGGCAGGTCATTCTTGGTGGAACTGACAGGCTCATGTCTCTCTCATGCTGGACCAAGTTCCTCTCCCATTACGAGCTTTCAGAACCATATGGATACTAAAGGTGCGTTCCTCTTAATTTTACATCAATTGTACTCAGGGTGGCAAAACCAACTTACCCAAGATTGATATATGTGTTAGTGATGGACGAAATATTTATGAATTCAATAAGAGTCCTCTGATTGATAATGTCACATTATTAAAATACACAAAAACATGTTTAAATGAAATATGGTCGATCTATTGGTGGATCGTCAAAGTCTTGTTTCAACTATGTTGGGTTTAGCTACGTGAGTTTTATTCCACCATTCAACTCTATCCTAAGCCAAATCCTTGGATAGATTATGTTTTTTTTAGATTTATTTTTACTACTTTCGATCCATATACTTTTCTCCCTTCCCCTTTTAATTTGAGGGGGCCATCAAGCTATATTAGAAAACTTTTCTTTACATGTACGATTAAGCTATGTATAGAAATCTTGCATCACTGGCATCATTGTTGGCTTGCATTGGACATGCCCAATGATACGGGATACTCTGAGTGTGTTTACGCACAGTGACCGTGAGTGGACCATTCAGAGTCCGCCACATCACTGCGGGCAGCCTCTGCCCGGATGCATGGCAAGCTGCCCGCAGTGACATAACGGACCGTAAATGCTCCATTCACTGCCACCGTGGGATTTTTCCTCACCAGATCCGAACTTATGTCCAATATTTGGAATGAGTCTTTCATGACTAATTTCCTTTCATGAGATTCATCATTACATTTTCAACTCATCTAATATATATAGTCAACATAGATTCAACTATGATTATTTTCTATTTGATTTAACAGCCCACTCAATGGAGAACCAATTCCAGTCTTCTAATAGGAGGCCCTCAACCCGACCTTGTAATTCTAAATGGGCCCATAGAGTTGGGTTGTTAATACAGTACTCCGGTCAAAGGAGAAAATTATCCTCTAAGCTAGAGCTATGGTTGCATGAGGAGGCGTGTGCAAGCGAGAGCCCATGAGTGGTTTGCATCGAACTCTATGTGAGGCCCACCTTGTGATTATTCGACCATTTAAAATGAATGCCTTTTAAATGCCACCCCCTCTGGTTTCATATGCTCAAGTTATACTTCAATGTGATGAGTCCCATCAAAAGATTGAGCATGCAACTGAAAACGTCATTAGTACAATGTTATACATTATTAATTAGGGATATTTTCTAAAAAGTAAAAAATTTTTGGCTCATTTTCAAAAAATACATGAAATTAAGATATTTCAAAAAAGTATAGAAGTTTTCCATAATTCTTTTAATCAAGTCCTCTCTATTAAAAAATGATTTATAAAATAACAAAAATGCCCATCTCTAATGACAAGTGTTTGTCTTTTATTAACCTTTTTGTCCTCATAAACAACATTTTGATTTGTTGAAGTGAGCCCCACTAGGTTATTTAAATTCAACTTGATCATTTCTCTTAAATGATTTATTAAAGAAAAGTCCTGCAAAATGACACCAGGATACTTTTTTCATTGTTTAGACTTTTTCCTTGGTGAGTACTTGATTGAAAGAAATATGTTAACATTGATACTCTTTTGAAACATTAAAGTTTTCATGCTTTTTTGAAAAGGAGGCAAAAGTTTTATACCTTTTTGAAAATTCTTCTATTAATTGTAGGCATTAAATATGATATCAAGCTCCTATAATGGGACCAACTCATATTGTAGTAAAAGCCGAGGATATGTCATTGAAGGGCATGATTATCTTATTAAGTGTAAGGATTAGTTAACTTTTTCTTTTTGCATTTACTTGTGGCATCTCTTCATTTTACTCCATCGCACACAAGACTCAACATTCGCTCTGGAAGAGTTTCATTTTTCATTTCAAATCTCTTTAGAAAAGATTGAAGAAAATCATGTCCTGCCATAAGGATTAGCCTAATCAACTATGTCGTTGAATCAAAACGTCTACTATTATTGATTCCTTCTGTTCAAATAGTACAATAAATCTCCAATATAAAAATAAAAAACACAACAAATTCTAAATGATATTATTAACCCCGAGGGGTAGCTCAGTTGTTCCAAGACCATGGTTGATAATATCCTCTGATGGATAATGTCACATTATTAAAATACACAAAAAAATGTTTAAATGAAATATGGTTGATTTTTTGGTGGATCGTAATCTTATTATATTTTTTCCAACAATGAAGAAAACTTATTTTGTGATATGGATTTCATATATGCATACAATTATGAATGTATAGACTTGCTGCTGAGAACTCTCGAATGCCTTGATAGAACTTCATCCATTACCCAATTTTATTTTTTTACGCGTCTGTAAAAATGCCTTGAGAACCTTCTAACTACGTTTAAATGCCATTATAATCATCGAAGTCTTGTTTCAATTATGTTGGGTTTAGCTATGTGAGTTTCATTTCACCATTTAACTCTATCCTGAGCCAAATCCTTAGATAGATTGTGTTTTTTTTTTTTTTTTTTTCAGATTTGTTTTTACTATTTCGATCCATATACTTTTCTGCCTTCCCCTTTTAATTTGAGGGCCATCAACCTGTATCGGAAAATTTTTCTTTACCTGTATGATTAAGCTATGTATAGAAATCTTGTCTCGCTAACTTCATTGCTGGCTTGCATTGGACATGTCCAATATCTCAAACGAGTCTTTCATAACTGATTTTCTTTTATGAGATTTATTATTTACATTTTCAACCCATGTATTTAAAAAAAAGTCAACTTGGATTCAACTATGATTAATTTCTATTTTCTATTTGACTTAACAACTAGCCTGTAATAGCCCATTTTGATTAACTGCATTGGACATGTCCACTCTATGGAGACCCCATTCCACTCTTCTAATAGCAGGTCCTCAACCCGACCTTGTAATTCAAAATGGGCCCATAGAATTGGGTTGTAAATATAATCCGGTCAAAGGAGAAAATTCTCCTTTACAGCTAGAGCTAATGGGTGCATGAGGAGACGTCTGGATCCCCTGAGGGTCTCCTATACACACTACCCAATTTTATATATATATATATATATATATATATATATATATATATATATATGAAGTGAACTGATTCAATTTGAGGAATCAGTAGCCATTTTCAAATCTGATTTTGACGATCCTACAATCTTGACTTTCTCTTAGTAGCAGCCACTAATTGAATTTACTTTGATCCAAACATAACTTCTAAAGCTTCACCTCTTCATACACGTTTCTACTCCTGCAAACTTGCTCTTGAATTCTTCACAAACACCTCAGCCCCTCAACGTCCTCTTTTCATTCGCAAACGGTCCCCCTTCTCTTAACTCTCTGCAGTCTGCCCAACGAATTTAGTGTTATTAATTTGGGACTTATTTTTTCTTCTTCTTCAACCATTCCTCTTCTTTGTAGTGTTACTATTACTCTCTCTGCAACTTTTCACTTGGTATCACATCTCACAAAAATGGTGTGAAAAATGTTTTTTTCTTCTTCTAATTAATCCAACTATGCTCTCGTATCCATGTTGGGAGCCAGAAAAAATCGAAAGTAAATCCATCACCCGATCTCCATTCCTGAAACCCTTAATCTCCCTCTCCTTCCCCTCCAGTCTCTTTCTCAGCCCTGTCTGAAATGATTTTTGCAACACTCATATGGTAGATGGTATTATATGGACCTTTGGTTTCGTTGGATTGATTCATAGTTGTAGAATCTACATCAACTGTCTTAGGCTTTCCATGTTTCTACTTCATTTCATTATTTTTCTTTTAATATGAGCATCTTTTGTAGGTGGAGTGGTATTTGGATGGCTTGATGCGTTATGAAATTTTACCCTTTGATATCATGGTCTTAGGTTGGTTTTGATTTGATGGCATATATGTTGGGTTTGTGGAAATATTTTGTATTTATCAATTGAAATCCAAAATATATACCAACTTTAGATTAGTGCTTTAATTTGGTACGTTTCATATATTGTTTGTACGACTTTGATGGGTTGTTGCTTATTTGGTGATTTTTATTTTCATTTTGTGTGCCTTTATTTTCATATCTCAACGCTCGAATATCTCAAGGCTCCTTTTTCTCTCTCATCAACATGAGAACTCGGAGTGTTGGAAACATTGATTTCTTGTAGAAGATAACTTCTTGTGTACATGTCATATTTGAATAAATCAAGGCTGTCGTGCGCCTATTTGAGAAAATGTCTGAAAGAAATATAGTCTCTTGCACTGTGCAATGATCAATGCATAGCTGCTTGAGTCAAAGGATGTAAGCTTCTTTGCATATAATGAGTTACTATGCAAATGGTGCTTTTTGATGCAACTTTCCTTTCGGTCTATTAGGTTAGAGATCATTCAATTTTTTTTTAATTATCTTTTGACTGTGATTCGCTAAATGTTCTCGCAGGATATTAGACAGTAGTGGATGGAGTTGCTTACTGCTGGTGTAGATATTTCAAAAAAGAAGACTCATATTTTTTATAGAGAAAAATAAATACTTAGCCATGGCTGAAGGAATTCAAATCTTAGAAAAGTTAAGTTACCATATACAATTTCACCCGTCACTCTTATATAATTCTTTATTTTTTCAGTAGAATTATATAATACTTTGTTGAAGCTCATTTATTTTTTTTTCCGTATATTTAATTCCATGCAAATAAACATATGCCTCAAGTGTTTCAATGTTTTGGATTATTAGATGTCCAGATGCTTTGTGTAGGAAATGATACTGTGCCAAAAACGTTTTGGGCTTATAGTAGAAAAAAAGTTGCTAGATCTTAATAGTCATGTTTTGTTGACTTTTTTCCCCACATGCTTTCCAATGTAATAGAAGCCGTCTCTGAATGTTCTCAACTATAATTTTCAGATCAACTTTTTATTGGTTGTACTTACATTGAATCATTGGTTTTTATAGAAAGAAAATAGGTTTTTGATTCTTATTGTCACTCTTCTTAAATTATTGGGAAGAGAATGCGCAAAATTGTATGAATCTAGAGGTTTTGGACAAATGTTGTGAAGCAATAAAGATGATCTCCATATTAAATTACTTTGGGTATAAATATTTGATTTTTTTGAAAACATTGGGCATTCTTTTTGTTTTTTATTTTTTATATTTTGAGTTAAAAGGTGCGGAGTTTGTACATTACACTAGGCTAGATGAGTTTAGTATTTTTGAGTTCATTAGTTTACAGAGAAACAAGTGTGATGCATGATTCATTCGGATGAATGCAATCCTAAGTAGTGTATAAAAATAGTAAAATACTATTTTTTGTTACTTGTATACGTAGATCAACTAACCTAAAAAATATTTTTGTTGGGCGTTCAAGTGACACTCTCAAAAGTGCAATATAATTCAAAATATTTGGAAGCTCAAATGCAAACTATGGCATAAGAGTGATGTACAATGCTTAACCGTACTCGAAATGCATTCAGCCACCCCAATGAAAGGACTCAACCCATTTTTGGGCTGTTCATTTACATTTCATTCTCCACCCATGGCATTGGATTCAAGCCCTTGAAAGACTGTTGGTTAGTTAAGTTGTCTCATTTTCTTAAAGATTCATGAGGACAAGCAGACAGGGCCATAAAATGCAAGCTTCTCTTCAAGCCAGGCACTGTCAAATTAGATTTTTGGATGGTGCAAGTAGATATGTAATGCCTATGTTCATATTTTGTGGTAGTTACGTTTTGCATCCGATTAACTAATACTGATATCTCTTTAACCATGCTTTTCAGTACATAGCCCAAAAGACTCTTCTAGGTTGTTATTCTCTCCAATTTAATTTGTGTTTGCATAGAGAATTGCAAGTTATTTTGAAAGTTTCTTCGGCCAACATAATATTGCATGTTCTGCTATTCTTACATATGCATTTGGACGTAGTAGTCATGAACAACATTGCCCTTAATAAGGAGGTGCAACAAAGTTTTGTTATTTTATTTTAGTTTGATTTAAAAATTTTATATAATTTTGTGAATTTGTGGGTTTCTTTTTCTTTTTTTTTAAGAATTTCATGCAAGTTACATCTTTTGAGGGTATTATAATTAATGATTCGTTTGAAATTCCTATTAGCGTGTTGCAATATTTTTATTTTCTTACATTTAAATCAATCCCATGAAATTATTATTTTTATATATTTTTTAAAATAAAATTTCAAAGGATTTTGAAAACATGTTGATAATGGTTGTTTTTTATAGTCATTTTTTCTAATGGATATTGTAATCGTTTTGCAGGTGGTGGTTTTTTAGTCCAATAAGTTGATATAATTTGTGGATGTTGAAACTTATGGGAACTATGAAGTGATCTTATAACTTCATTCATGTTTAGTAATCTTGTGCCTTTTTTTCCTTCTTTTAGTCGTGAATCCTTTTGCTATTAGAAATGTTGACACTTGTATTATGGAAATCAGTCACATCCCGGTCCCGAATCACCCTGGCCTAGGGTAATATCCGAGGTGTGTCACACGTACTCCCGCGTGATGTACCTGTCTCGAGCTAGATACAACACATGAAGGAGAGAAAAATAACTTTCCATACACATAAGTTAGAACTCACTAGAACTTATCAATAGCAAATATTCATAGCGGAAACTGTATTTTATTCATATGAGGATATCAATTTCTCATTCAGTCCATTTAATATTCAAGTTTTAATACAAAAAAATCATACAAATATATACATTATTTACAGAAGAGGGTGTATAAAAGAACCCCAGACAAACATTACCAAAAGTAGGAACAAAAGAATAACTACACCTAAGCGTGGCCCACACAAAAAGGGGTAGCCACACTAACTATCAAACTTCAAAAAATGTTCAGTACGCACTCCGAGGAAGACAATTAAACATCCGGAGGCTCAGGCCATTCCTCTAATCCTGAAGGTACCTCTTGGGTAACCTTCTCTCCCTCCTCGGCCTTCTCAGGGTCGGGGGCTACACCTGTGACTGTGACACCAAGAATAGCATCATTAATACGACGATTAAGCAAGTATAGGCAATAATAAAGAAATACATAATGTATCAAAATAAATTTAAGATGAGTAAATTCATAGATGGCAATGATGAGTATCAACTAGGCGAATTGTGCAAATTGAATAAATTATGCTTGTGAATAAAGTATAATGAAAACATACTAATTGGCTATTACCTTAAGCTCATCCTCTCAATTAGAGAGCATATCTAGTTAAGATGTCACCAGCGGCCCGGCCAAAGACTCACTGGCTACTCGGGTCTAGAGTTCCAGTGCTCCAGATGACTTACTACAGTAGTCTCACATAACTAAACCAAGTGTAACCCCGTCTAGTATCACAAGGTCGAAACTAAGTAGTGTCGACTCATCGAATCAAATACAAATCGAATCATGATTGGATTTGAGTGAGTTTTCATTTCTTTTATTCATAACCAAATCGAATTATATTCGCACATTACTCACTCAATCCATATATTCAAGGAATACATATGTTCAACAAATACTGATTAAGTATACGTATTGAAGTTACGAATTTAAATATAATCAAATTGGGCCTCAAGGAGTATTAATAATGCAACAACTACAATAAATAAGATCTGATATCAAATGAAATTGTACTCCAATATGAAATGCAATAAATAATTAAAGAGAATCAAGATGTTTTTACTAGCAATACTAAACTATTAGATTTAGTCTTTCACCGTCCAATACAAGGTAACTTTGAAAATTATCAACATACTACTACTTTGTTAGGAGTCACTAATTATAAGAAATACCTTGAATTTCCAAACTAACCTTCATGGTGTAGTGTTAAACTAATATATGTATGTTGGACCAATTAATAAGGTTAACGATTGGACCTTTAAGGTCATAAAGTCTTAAAAATTTTCTAAATTCCTATGGGAGTAAAGGTAAACACCTTAATTATCTACTAAAGATGATCAAGGCGGGTTATAATAGATTAAAGGCGATAATTCACCCAAAAATAGGTCAGAAAAAGGGCCATGGTTCAGCTTCAGGTTCGCTCGAGCGGACTCAAGTTCACTCGAGCGAACTCATCCAGAATGTTGGTCGCTCACGTGTCTCAATTCGTTCGCTTAAGCGAGGTTTTCAGGGGTGTGGTCGCTCGAGCGGACCCTTGTTCGCTCGAGCGGACCCCATCCCGAAGGATGGGCGTCCGAGCGATCCTTTTATTCGCTCAACCCAGAACTTCAGAAGAAGGCTCGCTCGAGCAACTGCTCCAGTTCACTCGAGCGAACTGTCCAGAATTCCTAAATGCAGGATTTTCATCCATTTCTTCTCCCATCCAATTCCAACTTCCTTCCACTACAAAACTTGCATAAAAGAGCCTCCATGCTCCCCTTAACAATATAGAATCATTCCATTACTTCCTTAATTAGTTCATCAACATAATCCATCCCATTCATTTATTAATAGATAAAATCAAGAAAGAAGAATTTCATTGAATTAATGAAAATAAACATTATATAAGTCTAAATTAATGCTTATACTTACCTCTATTAGAGCTTCTTCAAACTCTCTATTCACTATGACTCAAGGGAACCCAAAAACCCCAAAATATTCAAACCCTAAGTACAATAAACATAGGAAATGGGGTTGAATATGCATGCATGCTCCAATATGAGTCTCTTGACTCTAATGTAACTCAAAAACACAAAAGACAAAGGTCTTAACTCTCACCTCAATAATGAATTTGAATTTGAAGAGAGTAGGAGATGGAAGGGATGGGTTCTTGCCCTCCAGAGAAAGAGGAAGATGATGAAGATGAAGATGAGTCCACTTAGCTCCCAAGATGCCTCTTGATGATTAAGAAAGAGAGGAAGAGAAATGAAGTAGAAGTGTAGTAGAGAGGAGAAAGAGAAGAGACAATGAAAGGAAGGGAAGGAAATGAAAGAGGAAGGTAAAGTCTTATATGTAAAGGATATGGTTGATATTTTTGTAAGAAAGCCCATAAAATTGTCTATTTTCATTTTGAGTCAAATGAGGGCCCACTCACTTAATGGTTGGTCAGATGAAATGGAGTCTATTATGAAAATGAACGTATTCGTCGAAATACACGCGATGGTGCCAATATGACGTGCAAATGATGCAAAATGCGAAAATTGCTAATTGCGAAAAAGCCCTTGACTCTACTCAATTGAGTCAATTCTATTCCAACTCACCTATTCAGGGTTCAAAAATCAACTAACTCAATCTATGAAGACTATTAAACACTAATTACCATAGTTAGCAATTAAGCATAATTAATTTAACTAAAACACATTTAATTATCACTAATTAGGGTTAAATCGGGTCGGGGTGTAACAAGATCACTAACTTTTTGGCTATTGATTTTGCTTTCATGATTTTCTAGTCATTGAATTGATACCATGAACAAGATGGTGAAGAAATTGAAATCAGCCTAATACGGATGTTTTGTTCTGTTTTAGAAACGTCGTCAATCTTTTATTAAAATAAAAGCACTGAGATAAGAGTCTTATCTCTTAGGTGTTTCGAGTATTTGTTGTAGGAGTTGTTATATGTTCTTTTCGGCAAATGAAAAAAACTATTTTTGTTCGATAATTCTCAATCCAGTTTCTCCATAATAGATAAGCTTTTCTTATATTTTGAATTGTATTGCCCGTGCTTAGCACCGGTGGGTTTTGCTAGTGTAACTAATAACATCATTAGTACAATGTAACACATTATTAATTAGGGAAACTTTCAAAAACGTATAAAGATTTTGGCTCATTTTCAAAGAATACATGAAAAATTAAAATATCTCAAAAAAGTATAAAAGCTTTCCATTATTATATATTAAAGACGTAGGCATCAATTTCAAAATTGGAGTCCGATTTCGCAATCGATTGCAAAATTGTGCTTTAATCTCAAATCAATTTCAAGAGATAAGCTTTATCAATCAATTCAAAATCCACTTTTGTTAAGCTTCTTTATGTGAATTCAATTTTTAATATATATCTATTATGGATAAGTGATTAAAGAGTGCAGATGAAAAAATCCACCATGCTCAATAACTCTATCCAACCAAGTTAAAATGAGTCTTCTTTAGATGGATTTAGAATTTTAATATATCTATTATGGTTAGAAAATCTTGACTGTTTATGATTTTTAAGAGTGGATCCTTGTTAGTGATTTATACATATGGGCTCCACATACAATAAAAATTTTTGAAGTGGGTCTCATATTCTAATTCCTAAAGACAAAGCCACATGAAATTTTGCAATTGATTGTTTGATTTCAATTTTAATATTGACTTTATTTTATCTTCTTTTTCAAAAATAGAGATATATCTTATCTGTTAGGATTTTTCTTATAAATATTTTAATAGAATTCATAATATATATCTTATCTTTTGGATTGCCTTGCAATTGATTAAGAAAGTTGCATATAGTAACTAAAAGATTCTGTGTCGATTGATATGTAATATACATATAATTTCACAACAAGTTATATTATAACTTTGCAAGGCACCCAAGTTCCCAGTTCAAAAAGAAATAAATGTCAAATTTTGATCAAGGACCTTTTCTTTCTACATTTTTTATTCATCCCTGATACGTACCTGTGAAATCTAAACTACTTAAGTCCAGAATTATCGTGTGTATTGGCGCCCATCGTCCAAATGAGATTTTGGCCCATTCCGCGGAAAGTGAAATGATTCAAAGTTAGTTTTAAGAAAATATAAAAACAAAAGTGATTCTTACAGGAAGATATAAAAACCTCCAGTAATTCTCAAATAAAGATAAGATTTGAACTTTTGTCAAAGAAGCATGTCCCACTTTCATATCAGCCAATCGTGCTGTGCCGTACCCCAATTAGGCCAGGCAATGTCAACCACGAGCTGGCCCACTTGCCCATCCTAATCTTACGTTTTTAAATTTGCTTGTATAAATTAAAAAAGACTTTATGAGCTTTTAGGGTTTTTAACTTGAAATAAATTTGAAATTACTAAAATAAATACATAAACATTGATGTTAATTTACATAAGACTTGAAGTTTCATGCTCATTTATATAAAAAATAATATTTACTTTGTATAAATGTCAAGCTGGGCCATGCTTCTAACCGTAATAAATGGTATATTTGTTTGTTTTATATTTATTTTCTCATTAAGTAATATCTCATAAAATAGCCATAAATTGGACATGTTTTTATTTCTGGGTGCGCAGCATGCTTTGCTAGTAATTCTTTTAATCAAATCATATCTATTAAAAAATCTTTATAACATGACAAAAATACCCTTCCCTTATAACAAGTGTTTGTCTTTTATTAACCTTTTTCGTCCTCATAAACAATGTTTTGATTTGTTGAAGTGGGCCCCACTAGGTTATTTAAGTTCAACTTGATCATTTCTCTTAAATGATTTATTAAAGAAAAATCCTGCAAAATGACATGAGGATATTTTTTTCATTTTTTAGACATTTTCCTTGGTGAGTACTTGATTGAAAGAAATATGGTAACTTTGATACTCTTTTGAAATATTAAAGTTTTCATGTTTTTTTTTTTTTTAAAGGAGGCCAAAGTATTTACCTTTTTGGAAATTTCCCTATTAATTATATGCATTAACTACGTTATCGAGCTCTTATAGAGAGACCAACTGTTAATGAAGTAAAAGCTAAGGATATATTGTTGAAGGGGATAACATTCATTTTAAACAGTCTAGATTATCAAAAGGTGGACCCCATCGTGGAGTTCGAAACATCCCATTCGCAAGAAGTATGTGGGGAACAATCAGGGGATCGAAAATCACATCTTCACGTTTTCCCTGCAATGGCTCTCAAAACTTTCCAAAACTATTCAAACTTTATTCTAATAATTAACTTCTAAACTTTCTTAAGGAACTAATAAAGTAATTAATTAATACTAAATATTATTAATTAGCACTAAAAGACATAGTAATGGGTTGGGACGTTTTAATGTCACCAGGGGGTTGTGGCTCTTTTGCTCACTACCGCTTAGGGGTCGTGGGTTCCCGTAACCTCGGGCCTGCAATTCAGCTTTTCTTGCTTGTTTTTGCCTCGTTTCACCTTCGTTTGCCATGAAACTTTACTTTTTACAATTTAGGGCCCTATTTCACCTTGGGTCTACAATTTAGAGAGTTACAGTTGAATAAGAAGAGAAGATAAGAATAGTTGAACAACTTGAACAACTCTCTATTACAGCAGTGAGAATAGGTCATGTAAACTTATCTCTAATATCTATAAAGATATTTTTGCTACTGAGAAGTTGGTAATGATCACTAAATATTCCCAAAGTATTTGCTTCTCCATCTCTGTCAAAATTTACTTGCTTGATTATTGAAACAATTTCATTCTAGTTGCATAAAAGAAATACTTCAATTTAGATGTAATTGAAATCTAAAACATGACTTCGCTGATTCTCATCTTCATGATTGATGGTCCTTGATAGTGTTTATCAAATTATTGACCTAGAAAGGTTGGATTATTAACCTTTGAGTCCTTTGTTTAGGTTGTCATAAGCATGTGCATGGCTGCCATTAATTATTTGGAGCTGGTGCAATTTTCTCATTGTCATATATATTGGTTGAGTGTTGTTGGCACCTTATTATCACACATATGTCGACATTCATGGTTTAGTGGTCTTGGCACCTTAATATCAGTCATATGCCAAAGGATCGGTCCCTGGGTTTCCAAGTTTTAAAAATATCACTCTTGACTTGTAGTCCAACTTGGCAAGATGCACACAAGAAAAAAGAAAAAAAAAAAAAAAAAAACCACCAATAGGACTTTATCCACTAAAATCCTAGTGAATCAAACAGTAACAAAACCATGAAATAAAAGTTTTATTCATGACACAAAAATAATAAGTTACCTCCTTGATGTCCCCTGTTCAACAACAGTGTCTGGAGAATGTTCGCAAGCAATGTGGCTAACATCGAAGAAGAAAACTAGGAGACCAAGGCAACATCAAGGGTGAAAAAAGAATCCATGTGGACCAAAAGATTACTAGAAACAAGGAATTAGCAACAGATAGGCATTTTTTAAAGGGATTTTGACCATACGGGGACATAAAAGACCGTGAGTTTTTCAAAATGGTGTTGACCAAAACTATATCCGAAATGTGGTTATTGTACATGGGGCTCCAAATTCTTTTTCCAATTCTACCCATATTGTGAGATATTACACAATCTGTGCGATATCGCACAAACTGAAGGTGAAAATAATATATTTTTCTTCTTATATTTTCTTCAGTTCTCATCGCTTAAAGCACTAAACATTCATTTCTTCCTACGACTTTTTTCATTCATACTACTTTCTTCATCGTTAAAAAAGGTTTTCAATAAGGTTTCTCCATTGCTTTTCCATTTATCCAATAATATCTCAATGTTTATTCATAACTCTTCTTCCTTTTTCTTTTCCATTTGGTCACTTTCCTGTTGTGATAGCTTTACCATGAGGACAAGAGATGGATCCACAATATCAATACCTTATAAAATTTTGTGGTCTATGTACACTTTTTGGGAACCATTTCTCATGAATCATCTTTAGGTGAAGAGAATGAAAGACTACTCTTTTTGGGAACCTTTTTTAACGATCAAGAAAATAGCGGAGGGAAATATAAGAGGGAGATTGAATGATTTGTGCGATATCGCATAGATTGTGCGATATCACACAAAATGGGTAGAATTGGAAAAAGAATTTGCGGTCTCATGTATAATACCCACATTTGGGATATAGTTTTGGTCAACACAATAGGAATTCATGGTCTTTTATATCCCGTATATAAAAATCCCTTTCTTAAAACAACTCTACCAATTGGTTTGTCAGGGAAGTGAGGAATAAGATAGAGGAGAAAGAAAGGGAAATGAAGGAAAAAAAATAAGGATAAAAAAGGCCGGGGTGGGTACAATAAAAAGGGGTACACTCACAGTATCATAAGTATAGGGTACTTTTGGAATATATAGACGGGTTTTGACATATTACTTCATTAAATTCTATTTTACCAAATATTTCATGACTGAAGATTAGATAATGTCACTAGAGTCGTTTGACTCTATTCAACTTTTTTAAAAAACTCTTTTGCCCCAAATCCATGACATCATAGGAACAATGTACGTCACAATAGCTAATAAATCCCATGATATCATAGAACGTCCCATGATGCCATAACTTTTATGCAGTATCTTGGAGAGAATTCGTTCCAAATGATAGAACCTGAGAAATGGTGATCAAATGTATATTTGTTTTTCACAAAATGTCATTTTTGTATTCTCTAAAAAATTGAATTCGCTTGTCATGTATGATATAAAAAATGATAAATCCCATGATATCGTGGGAGATGACTGAAAAGAGTTTGAGAGAATCTGACTACAGTCAACCAACTCCGGTGACATTATTTGAATCTTGTTAATGAATTTGGAAAAATCAAGTTTAAGGAAGACTAATATGTCAAAAACTCATAAAAATATATATAAGGAGATTGTTCATGTGAGAGTTACTCTCATGCTACTATGAGAGTAACGGTGGGGGCCTTCACATCCATATCCAATGCCAACAACCTAAATGCGAGGGCCCATACCCTTACTCTTATAGTAGCGTTAGAATAACTCTCATAGGAGCATCTCTCATATATATATATATATATATATAGGGGGGGCCCTTTGCAGATGTTTTGAGAAGTTCCTTTACTAATTTGTTTAATCAGACTTATATAGAGGGGGCCCTTTGCAGATGTTTTGAGAAGTTCCTTTACTAATTTGTTTAATCAGACTTTAATCTTAATTTTTTTTACAAAAATCTCAAGTCTAAATTTGAAAAAAAAATCGCCTCAAAGGTGATTGTTGTGGTGAATCATCTACATAGGCAAGCACGGGGTGGGTACGACTTTTGTATGGGGTGAGATCTACACCATAAATAAAAAGAGACAGTTTGTCTGCTTGTTTTTCCTCCGGGTTCCTCTTCCTATGTTTCTTGTCCTGCTTTGGGTGGACAATCTTCCTAGGGCCTCTAATATCTGGAGAGAATTTTTATCCTATTCAGCCTACGAAAGTTTTCCGACCCATCTTTCACGATCTCTATTTGCCCTCACTCTGGTAAAGAGAAGTTTCTTCATCAGTAAATCATGTGAGTGAATGTGTTTTTCAATTTGACATGGATGTGGTTATTGATTTTCTTTCTTTCCATGGTTGTTCGTTGATATTTGATTTTCTTCTTTTCACGTGATTGTCTTCATCTTCCTCTCCCATCGGTACCTTTTCATGTTGCCCCTTTCTGAAGTTCTTCTCCTACCCTCTCCTCCTATCCATAGACACCTCTCTCTCACTTGCGCCTTGCTCTCTCCACATTTAAACTCGTTCACAAGGAATGTGGTTTTTTTTTTTTTTCATTTTTTTCCCCGTGTGTCACGACCCGGGCCCGAGCCGAGCCGTGATCATCATACTTACTCCCGTAAACCCCGAATTAACCGAAGTTAAAACGAGATCCACAAGGGATATCAATCACAAGAACCTGTCAAATATAAAACTTTTGCGGAAAACAACATATATTTGACATCAAGAATTCATCATTTACATGTATACAAAAAGAAAGTCTTTATACATGTATTGCTTTCAATATACATTTGCCAAAATGCTGCATATACAAAATTATTATGCAGACAACCATTAATTACAGTCCAAACGTTAATTACATTCCCAAAACGAATTTATAACAGTTATCAAAACCTTTCTCAAAATATTTATCAAAATATTCCAATCGCACTCGAATACCAAGTCAAATGGTATTCCGCCGATTCCACTCTATCAGTCCTTCTGGAGGAACCGGAGCGGTCTCCTCCGCTGGCGCCGGGGGCGCTGCAGTGCCGGCAGGGGCAACCTGGCCTGTAATGCCATCAATAACACTAATGAACACGACGGTTCAACAATGTATAAACAATTCTTGCAATAAAGTATATCAATACATCCATATTGCAACAATGACAATTTCAATGCTAGAGTAATCTAGACAATTCTACAATGACAATAATAGAGTAACCTGGCCTGTAATACCACATCGGGTGTAACCGTTGGTTTCCAAATGCACGTGTTATTCTTGATGGACATCACATTTGTATTTTTAGTGTGTGCATTTCAAGTCCCCTTAGTTAACTCCCATGGAGCTTAGGCAATTGTCAATTATAGTTCACTCAAGGAACCTTCTTAAAATACCATTAATTCTCAATAACTTAGTATAAGCATGATTAGTCTTCGAAATTAATCGGAACGCATTTATCTTTAAGAGTCGTATTCCAAATTCTCGTAAAAATCCAAAACTCGAAATTCACCGGACTCTAACAGAGTCCCCTAATCGGTTGGACCGTTAGGTTCGATCGATTAGCCAAAATTTTCACTAAATAGTGTCACTGGGCCAGAAACAGGTTGGCTCGAGCGGACCCACTGTTCGCTCGAGCGGACCTCAGGCAGAACACTGTTCGCTCGAGCCAACTCATTGTTCGCTCGAGCGAACTCCCACAGAAACCTGTTCGCTCGAGCGAACAAAATGTTCGCTTGAGCGAACTGCGCAAAAACCCATTTCGCCCCAAACAGAGCCTTGTTCGCTCGAGCGAACCTCCAGTTAGCTCGAGCGAACCGTGCAGAATTCCAACCCGAATTCTGTGCAGTTCACTCTTCTTCTCCTCTCTTTTCTTAATTATATTTCCACACATTTCTACAACCTGCATGGAAAAAATGGAACCTCCTGTTCCCCCTCATGCATCATCCATTCACATTCATTACCACTAATCATTCATTATCCACCTTAATCACTCCATTAAGCATTAATAATAAACCCAAAATCCATGTAAAAATGCATATATTCCATGGCAAATCTATCATACATTTCTATAAACAATTACAATGGTCAATATGGATTACAAGCAAGGTTTATACTTGCCTTTGGAAGCTATTAACTCAAAGCCTCTTTTCCCTAGCTTGGTTTGAGATTAAAAATCCCCAAACTTCAAACCCTAATCACAAAAACATCCAAATGAACTCCCATGAGTCATTGGTGCTAGAAATCACTACTTAATCACTAATGGACTTGAGAAATCACAAAGGAAGGTCATTTACTTACTTGTAGTTCCAAAGAAATGGTTCTCAAGCTCTATACTCCTCAACAATGGTGGAGATGATTGGGGAAGAAGATGAAGATGAAGCTCCCTTCTTCAAAGACCACTCAATCACTCACTAGCTCTCTCTCTCAACAAGAGGAATGGAAGAGGAAGGGAGAAGATGGAGAGCTCTAGGGTTTCTCCTTTGCAATGGAATGAGAATGAGCTCCTTTCCCCTATTTCACTCTAATATAAGCCACTTCACATCAAAACCCCCTTCCATTTAGCATAATTTCATTTTGAGTCAAATGACTCCTCACTTGGCCCATTTGAGGTCAAATGAAATCGCGTTTATTATGAAAGTTGACGTACTCTTCGAGATACACACGTTGGTATCAAGAATTTCCGTATTTGACGAAATACGTATAAATTCGTATTTACGAAAAAGCCCTTAGTTCACCTTGTTTGAGTCTATACTCATTTTAATCCATTCAATTTCATTCAAATCCATTTCATTAGGCTTAATGTGTCATTTGAGACTGATTCATCCCTCTTGGGTCATTAACCTTAGTTAATCCTATTATTCATGCTTAATTAGCATTAATCATAATTAATTAGCCTTAATCATGATTAGTTCGGGTGGGGGTGTAACACCGTGTTTGATATCCTTTCTTTTTTTTATAACTGTTTGATATCCTTCTCAAGGTACATGTTTTTTGTTATTCTTTTTTATCCAGTTCAATGATGCATTAAATGTGTTTTTTAAATTGCCTTAAGTAAAAAAAATAAAAATTATAGTTGTAACTGCATATAATGTGTTTGCTAAATTGACAAGTGGGTTTGAAGAACATATGATAAAATGAATGTCTCAAACTAAGAACCATTTAAATCTTTCACAATTAACCTCACATCTTGGTTAGAAACAAGAAATTAAAGCAGTGTTAAAACTACAAAGATGAACAAGATTAACATATAAGCTACTAGACCACGCAAATCCCCAGTCTTCCTTTTACATGTCCAACAACAATTAAGTAAAACCATTGCTTACAAGTTACAGTACATAGTGTAAAGTTTTAAATATAAGAAGGTACGTGAAGATCATTCACCAATCGAATGACATTCTAAAAAGGATCATGGAGACGAAAGTCACAAAATACAAAACCAAAACATTGGACGTGGTTTTGATAAGAAATATACCCCAAATAATTTATAAGAAACCAAAACCACAACATGTCCTACAGTCAGCCTAAGAAATATATCCCAAATAATCTTTTTCATCGGTGATGCACAGCTGAATAATAATACAATGAGGGACAGAGAGTATCAAAAAAGTATTAGATACATAACAGATATACGGCCTATTTAGACGTATCCGAGTATTATCCCCAACTTATCGACTAACTGTAAAGGCTATACCCAACATATACAGGATGCCTTACAAAGGTAACATAAAGGACAGTAGAAAACAGACCAAATAGAAAGCAAATATTGGGCAACTGGGTGGTAACAACTTTAGGTTATAAGGGAGCAGTAGTTTTGGTTGAAAGAAATTGATACAGTCAAATAATGATCAGGTCTAAAAGGTACAACGTTGTACATGATTTTCTTCAATATTGAGTTGATAGATTCTCTGAACCTAGATTCTCCGAACCACATATATTCCTACAGGATAAAAAAGGGCTAAAAATCATTTCATCTAGAAGGGAAATAAATCACAAGAGATGAACATTTTAGAGAGATGTGTTACAACAAGATGACATGTATAACGGGTACTAAGTTATTGGATACAGAAGGTAATTGTTGTAATTTTTTTCTAGGTGAAGAGTGTCAAATTATCAGAGTAGGGTAGTCTCTCTTTGTTCAGTCAATGTCACATCATGAAGAGTCAAGGAGAACATGGGGATTGGATGTTTAAAGATTTGTACACACTATTGTCATAATACTTGATAGTTCAAGATTCTTAGAGGATCATTTTAGCCATGTAGTTTGTGAGGAAAACAATTATCTTTAGGATCTTTAGGCCTATAAAAGAAAAAAAGATATGCACACTACTAAGTATTAGGCAACCACTGACTCCTTTGCAATTATGTGTTCATTGGAATTATTGACGCAATAAAATTGAAATTTATAACAATGGACAGGAGCTCCCTTTGAGACTAATGCAAAAGTTTATTAAGGTCACAAACTCTGTTTTTAAATATTGAAATTTGACATAAGGTGATTGAAAATGCCCAAAAAAAGCAGGGGTGTGAGTATGACAAAGCTCAACTTCACATATAAAAGTACCTTATACAAAATAGATATACAGCCTATTTAGAAGTATTTGCGTATTATACCCAACTTATCAATTAAATGTAAAGGCTATACCCAACATATACAGAATGCTTTACAAAGGTAACATAAAAGACAATAGAAAACAGACCAAATACAAAGCAAATATTTGGCAACTGTGTGATAACAACATTTTGGTTATAAGAGAGCAGTAGTTATTGTTGAAAGAAATTGATACAGTCAAATAATGATCAGGTCTAAAAGGTACAATGATGTACATGATTTTCTTCAATATTGAGAAGATAGATTCTCCGAACTTCACATATTCTTAAAGGATAAAAAAAACCCTAAAAACTATTCATCTACAAGGGAAAGAAATCACAAGAGATGAACATTTTAAAGATACATGTTACAGCTGAAAGTCCGGGATCCTAACCCTAGAGGGGGGGGTGAATAGGGTGATCTACACTTAATGACTAATCAAGGCCAATTTTAATTTCTTAACAATTAACTAGTCACAAGTGATGATAAACAAACAATATGCGGAAGCTTAAACAAAACAATCACCACAAAGCAATCACCATAACACAATGATTTATAGTGGTTCGGCCTCAATGCCTACATCCACTACCGGCTTGTGTCTCAACACCCCACCGGATTTCCACTATTTATGCTTTTGAAAAGGCTAAGCAATAACCTCTACAATATGCTTTCCAAGGATAAGCAATAACCTGACAATGTTGTTTTTCTAGGCTTAACAACAACCTCTACAAGATGTTTTTCTAGGCTAAGCAATAACCTTTACACAATGCTTTTCTTAGGCTAAGCAATAACCTTTACAATTAAGAGATTTTCTCTCAAGGTAGTGTCTTTACAAAACACTCTAAGAGAATACAATTAAGCTCAATTACAATGCCTCTTAATTAGGCGGATATGAAATTGAAATTACAACTCACACAACACTCTATGAAATGCTAAGATGAATGCTCATGAAGTGTGTGTGTGTGATAACTTCAATCAAGTTAAAATGAAGGCTCAATTAATGTATGCTTAATGCATTTTAAAGTTTAAAGCTCACAAAGATTTGATTGAAGTGAAATGCAAATCACATGTATAAATACTAACTTGTTGATGATGTAAAAATCAAAGGCTCACAAGTTGTATGAAACCATTTAAGACTAAACATGTGATGCATGTGCAATGTTGTTTTCAAAAACAAAGGTTTAACTAAAGTTTTAAATGAATGAAAACAACAATTTGATTCAACCAAGTAAATGAAACATGTTATAAAAGAAATCAAAGGTTTTGACAAAACATGTTTTATAAAGTTTTAAAACAAACTTGGTTTGAAATCAAGGGTGAAGAATCCAATCCAACTTGAATCAAAGATTAAGAGAAGAATGGATTCAACACATCATAGTTAACATGCTAAAAATCATTTACCAATAATTTAAACAAAGCATATAACATATGATTAATAAAAGTAAAGCTTACTTAGATATTTAACTTCATTAATCCAACCTTTAGCTTCACTAATGACCCCTTGGTCTCTCTTACTTCATTCCCCTTTTTCTTGCCTCCAAACACCTCAAGGAAGGCTCTCTTCTCTTCTTTGATCAACTTCTTTTACAAAGGAATGAAACTCATTTTATAGCCAAAAAATCACTTTTGGCGTGTCCCCGGTCGACCTGGTACACTGGGCGGTCGACCCGGGCTCAACGGTCAAAAATCTGACCGTTTGAAAAGAGCTCAACGGCTCTTTGCCCGGTCGACCGCGCAGTGTGGCCGGTCGACCGGGTCCCTTGGGCCGGTCGACCGGCCACACTGCGCGGTCGACCCGAGCCTGGGACCAAAATTCCCTAATTTGCATATTTTATGCATATTTCAAAGTTTTTCCTGAGGGAACTTTTTGGGCCATTAAATCAAGCTTGGAAACATGTTTTAAATCAAACTAAGTGGATTAAAAACATGAAACACAAAAACCTAAAATGATTCAAAACTTTAAAACCAAAGGCTTGCTTGATTTCTAAAACTTCTTTTCAAAAACAAATGCATCCAAGATTAAAACCAAAACATGCATAAATCAATACTTTTACAACTCTTAAAAACAATGCATGTATAAAACAGGATTTCAAGATTTCTCAAAACAATGCATATGTGTGCAAATCAAATGATGCTTGAATGATAATGCATCCATCAAAATTGCAAATACAAAATCCCTAACAACAGCAACATGACATGTATAACAGATACTAAGTTATTAGAAAGAGAAGGTAATTGTTGCAGTTCTTTTGTAGGTGAAGAATACCAAATTATTGGAATAGGGTAACCTCTCTTTGTTCAATTAATGTCACATCATGAAGAGTCAAGGAGAACATGGGGATTCGATGTATAAAGATTTGTATACACCATTGTCATAATACTTGACTAGAAAAACACGCCCGTGCTTAGCACGAGCAATATAATCATAATATTAAAATTTATAAAAAAAAAAAATTTGATCAATTTTTTTAAAATTAAATGCAAAAGGTTTTAGTCTGAGAGAGAGAAAAAAAAAGTCCATAAGAATTCGATACCGAACACCATATAATTAAAAAAAAAAAAAAAAAAAACAGAAGCCCATGAAAATTGAAGATTAATGATCAAGAAAATTAAAAAACAAAATCAAAACAAACAAACAATATAAACTATAAATAAAATCCAATGAAATTTGAAAGACACATAGAAATGAAAATCCATAATCAACTCAATAACATAAGCAATTTAAAAGAATCAAACACTCATGAGAAATAAAAAATAACGAATGGAGCACAGAAGGGCAAAGACAAAAGAACCCACAAATTCATGAAAAACCATCATAAAAAAAAAACTAAAAACCCATCACAAGTGAGAAATTATAATAAAAGAAACACAAAATAAAATGAAATAAATTTTATTAAAAAGGCTATAAAAATATATATAAATAAAGATTCATAGACAATACAATGATAAAAGAAATTTAGAAGAACCAAACCAATTTATGATAATCTAATTCTCAAAAATGGAAATCTGAAGCCACAAAAGAAATAAGAAAAATCCATAAAAAGATTTCACAAAGAGAACTTAAAAAACTCAATGGAAGTAAAATAAATAATTAACTCATAATGATAACCATTAAATAAACTTAAAAAATAGAACATAAAAATGAGAATTCACAGAAAATCCCCTTATAAAAAGTGATTTAAAAGAAAAAAAAATCAAGGAGAACCCAATACCCAAAAATTGAAACAAAAAAGGGGACAAAAAGAAACCCACAATCTATGAAAACCATACAAATACAAACCATTAAAATATTGCAAATCTATAGAAATTTTAAAATGATGATTCTTTTGTATAAATCATATTAAAATGACATAATTAAAATTGCTCAAATAAAATATGATGAACTCAAAAGTAAATAAATTTAAAAAAGGTTTACCTCTCAAATTGAAATATTTAATAAGTGTACTAATTGTCTCAAGATGCTCACATTTTAAAATAAGTTTAATAGTGATCCAAACTAAGCATGCATATGAGACATGAGATGGTACTAAAAAGAGACACAAAGAAACAATAAAATTATTGAAGTTTCTCTAAAAAAATACAATGAACTTGAAAGTAAATGAATAGAAAAAATGAAAGTTCTGTTGTTGACATAGAGAAATAGAATTATATTGGAGGAAAAAGAAAATGATGATAATAAGAATGAGCTTAATTCTTTATTTAGATGGACCAATATTATTGGAAATTCCTTTTACCATTAGTTCCGCATTTTTAAAAAAAGTGTACAATCAAAATCAATAGATAAAAAAGAAAGCAGACAACCCAGGACCGGGAGTGAATTAAATAAAAAAAAACAAGAATCAAATAAACCAGACAACCCGAAAATTGACATTTCACATCCTAAACAAAAAAAAGATCATATAATTGAAAGAAAAAAATATTTGAAATTCCTTAGATTAGTGGCACTTATAGACACTTGGACCCATTAACACTCAAATGCTATTGCCTTGATAGAAATATGATGAAATTGATAGTTTCTTAATAGACAAAAGGCATGATGGAGAGTCCAAATAACAAAATATATATATATATATATATATTTGTAAAACTCCCGTAGTTTGTATTTTTAATCAAAGAATCAATTTGACTGTGGAAATAACCGTGAGAATTTGAAGTATCCCATAAATAGCATGAATGTTTGCCTTAATGATTGTGATTTTTAATAGATGGGGTCTATCGTAGTGTTCCACTCTATTTACATCATCATTTATAAAAGTTAAAGCCACACACACAAAAAAGAAAAAACCCAAACTCCACCCTTTCTCCTTCGGCAAGCGTGCATGGTAGCACATCAGTTACATGGAAAGTTTCCCGCCTCTTCTTTAGCTCCACACTGTTGTTGCAAGTTTTTCTTTTTTCAATAATATTGTCATTTTCTTATTAATTATGAAACATATTAGTTTTTGTTGATCAATTCCATATATTATATATTCATTTGAGTTTAGTTTTATTGTAAAATGATTGTCATAGAAAAGTAATGACTATATAGGAAATCATATAAAATAGTTATTTCAAAAGTTTGATCATCTATCTTAAAGTACAATGCATAAGTATAAAAATAATAACAACAGTATTTATAGGGGTCAATATTCTAAAAATAAAGTTATTTTTATAAATACTATATAGAAAAATTCCGACTCACGATCAATATTCCAAAGTGAGGCCAGGTCCCTTTCTCATTAACTAATTTTAAGTTTTTGTTCATAACTATTAATAAAAACATGCTTTGTGATGTAGTGGTTGAGTTGCTCTTTTGAAATCCTTGTTGTCTTGAGTTCGAGTCTCGGCATAAACCAGATTAATTTTTACCATGTCATTAAAAATACATGGGTCAGGTTGGGTCCAAAAAGTGTGCTTTATCTCTGGCCCGATGACGTTTGCTAGGGTCAAACCACTTCACTTAATGGCCCATTAGTTGGTAGGGCCTGGCATTAAAAGGAGGTCAAAAATTATAAGACAGTCAAAATTGATGGTGAAAAACACCCCCGTGCTTAGCACGGGCAATATAATCATAATATTAAAATTTATAAAAAAAAATGATAAGTTTTTTTAAAATTAAATGCAAAAGGTTTTAGTCTGAAAGAGAGGATAAAAAAAGTCCTTAAGAATTTCAATACTGAATACCATATAATTTAGCCCATGAAAATTGAAGATTAATGATCATGAAAACTAAAAAACAAAATCAAAACAAACAAACAATATAAACTATAAATAAAATCCAATGAAATTTGAAAGACACATAAAAATGAAAATCCATAATCAACTCAATAACATAAGCAATTTAAATGAATCAAACACTCATGAGAAAAAAGAAAAAACTAAAAAATGGAGCATAGAAGGGCAAAGACAAAAGAACCCACAAATTCATGAAAAATCATCATAAAAAAATAAAAAAAATAAAAAAAATAATAAAAAAAAATTAAAAAAAAACTAAAAACCCATCATAAGTGAGAAATTATAATAAAAGAAATACAAAATAAAATGAAATAAATTTTATTAAAAAGGCTATAAAAATATATATAAATAAAGATTCATAGACAATACAATGATAAAAGAAATTTAGAAGAACCAAACCAACTTATGATAATCTAATAATAAAAAATGGAAATCTAAAGCGACAAAAGAAATAAGAAAAATCCATAAAAAGATATCACAAAGAGAACTTAAAAAACTCAATGGAAGTAAAATAAATAATTAACTCATAATGATAACCATTAAATAAATTTAAAAAATAGAACATAAAAATGAGAATTCACAAAAAATCCCCTTATAAAAAGTGATTTAAAAGAAAAAAAATCAAGGAGAATCCAATACCCAAAAATTGAAACAAAAAAGGGGACAAAAAGAAACCCACAATCTATGAAAACCATACAAATACAAACCATAAAAATATTGCAAATCTATAGAAATTTTAAAATGATGATTCTTTTGTATAAATCATATTAAAATGACATAACTAAAATTGCTCAAATAAAATATGATGAACTCAAAAGTAAATAAATTAAAAAAGGTTTATCTCTCAAATTGACATGTTTAATAATTGTACTAATTGTCTCAAGATGCTCACATTTTAAAATAAGTTGAATACTGATCCAAACTAAGCATGCAAATGAGACATGAGATGGTACTAAAAAGAAATACAAAGAAACAAAAAAATTATTGAAGTTTCTCTAAAAAAATACAATGAACTTAAAAGTAAATGAATAGAAAAAATGAAAGTTCTCTTGTTGACATAGAGAAATAGAATTATATTGGAGAAAGTAGAAAATGATGATAATAAGAATGAGCTTAATTCTTTATATAGATGGACCAATATTATTGGAGATTCCTTTTACCATTAGTTCCACATTTTTAAAAAAAGTGTACAATCAAAATTAATAGATAAAAAAGAAAGCAAACAACCCAGGACCGAGGGTGGATTAAATAAAAAAGACAAAGAATTAAATAACCAGACAACCCAGAAATTGGCATTTCATATCCTAAAAAAAATAAAAAAATCATATAATTGGAAGAAACGAAAATACTTGAAATTCCTTATATTAGTGGCACTTATAGACACTCGGACCCATTAACACTCAAATACTATTGCCTTGATAGAAATATAATGAATTGAGAGTTTCTTAATAAACAAAAGGCATGATGGAGAGTCCAAATAACCAAAAAAAAAAAAAAAAAAACCCTTTATTTGTAAAACTCCAGTATTTTGTATTTTTAATTAGAGAATCAATTTGACCCTAGAAATAACCGTGAGAATTTGAAGTATCCCATAAATAGCAAGGATGTTTGCCTTAATGATTGTGATTTTTAATAGATGGGGTCTATCGTAGTGTTCCACTCCATTTACATAATGATTCATAAAAGTTAAAACCACACACACAAAAAAGAAAAAACCTAGACTACACCATTTCTCCCTCGGCAAGCGTGCATGGTAGCACATTAGTTACATGGAAAGTTTCCCGCCTCCTTTTTAGCTCCACGTTGTTGTTGCAAGTTTTTCTTTTTTCAATAATATTGTCATTTTCTTATTAATTATGAAACGCATTATTTTTGTTGATCAATTCCATATATTATATATTCATTTGAGTTTAGTTTTATTGTAAAATGGTTGTCATAGAAAATTAATGACCATATAGGAAATCATATAAAATAGTTATTTCAAAAGTTTGATCATTTATCTTAAAGTATAATGCATAAGTATGAAAATAATAACAACAGTATTTATAGGGGTCAATATTCTAAAAATAAAGTTATTTTTATAAATACCTTGTAGACAAATTCCAACTCACGGTCAATATTCCAAAGTGGGGCCAGGTCCCTTTCTCATTAACTAATTTTAAGTTTTTGTTGATAACTATTAATAAAAACATGCTTTATGGTGCAGTGGTTGGGTTGCTCCTTTGCTCCTTTGAAATCCATGTTGTCTTGAGTTCGAGTCTCGACATAAGCCAGATTAATTTTTACCATGTCATTACTGGCCCGACGTTTGCTAGGGTCAAACCACTTCGCTTAATGGCCCATTAGTTGCTAGGGCCTGGTATTAAAAGGAGGTCAAAATTATAAGATAGTCAAAATTGACGGTGAAATTGACAACAAAATTGGAAATCAAATCCACTTCGCCTCATATAATATAATAGTTCAAAATTCTTAGAGGATCATTTCGGCCATGCAGTTTGTAAGGAAAGAAATATCTTTAGGCCTATAAAAGAAAAAAAAAATCCACAAGTATTGGGCAACCACTGCCTCCTTTGCAATTGTATGTGTTTATTGGAATATTCATGCAATAATATTATCATTAAAAAAAAAAAAAAAAAAACTACAAACAAAAGGACAACAATAAAAAGGCTGAGATTAGTATCTTCCATTTCACTGTTAAATTCCTTACTTCGGATTTATAATTCTAGCATTAACCCATTTCCCAATTCCTTGTTTTAATATTTTGGGCATTTGTGATCTTTTGTTTTCAACACTAAATCCTATATCCTAGAAAGTAGTCTTTCATGGGTGTTTCAAGCACAAATTGTTAAAATTCTTACTAGGTGATAATGGACAAGTTACTTAAGGTCCAAGAAAAAATGGCTGAAGTTCATATCTTATACAATGGCGGTTATGGTTTTAAAATACAACTTTTAACATTTTTGCTCTGTTGTGTGCATTTGCTACCTCCTTGTCCATCCCCTTGACAATATGATCACCTGATCATTGTCCCTCAAGTTACACCCATGTGATTGTTGAATGGGTGATCATTTCTGAAAATATGCATAATTGGATAAATTCCCCTCCATTTTTATAATGGTGAATAAACTTACTTATTTTTTACTTCATATTTTGTTACCATCATTGTCATTGCTATCATGATCATGCAATATCTACTACATATACTCTTAAAATTTAAATATTACTAAGTTTTAATAGTTGCAAGTTTTGCATTTTGGTGGTCATGGATAACCACACTTATCCACTTCTCTTTATTGAAAACTTGGATTCCTCTTTTAATATGGAACCAATAGACTGGAAGTTTAATGTTTGAGCCTGGCCTTGAGTCCAATAGGCTAAGTTGACCATGGCTCGCTTGCCTTTTTATTATTCAAGTCGTGCTTGAGCTGAGCTCATGCTAGATCAAATGCTTTTGAGCCAAGCTAATCCAAGTGGAGTTTTTAATACATACTTCTGTGCTGAACTTTGAGCTTTAGTGATCAAGCACTATAGATCATTAAGTTGTTGAACATGATTAATTTGGTACTAACATAGCTAGAGCTAAAGGAATTTGACGTTTTCAATGACAATTACGTGCTATGCACGGACAACCACGGTATGAATTTGATTTGATCTCAATCAACCATGTGCGTGCTCAACCGTACGAAACCACTTTTATTAATAAAATCAAGGGATTTTTTCTGTACGGTAACTCAAAGTCATTGATTGCAGTCCCTTGCAAAGACTTTGATACCAAGGGAGAGGAATCGATAACTTTGATTACCGTCCAGAAAATTTTCCTAAAATCAATTGACTTAGTTATCGGAGTCCCTTTCAATTTCTACTGATGTTATTTTCCCCACCACCACATTCCACATGACTTGAAACTCCTAGTCACCATGCAAACAAATATCTTACTATTTTTCTTTGTTCTTGTTCCAAATAGCTGATCCGCTGGAGAACTTGAAATTCTGTGCCCGTCAGTCATTTGGCAGGTACTGTGGACCGTTCCAATTTTGGGCCACCACTCGTTTGATGGGCCATCAAAATAGATCACCCCAATGTGAAAAGCTATAAGAAGACCCACAAAAGATGGGCAATGCAAAAGTTATTCTCCACTAAATGCTCTCATGCATGTACACCATGTTGGCCAAAAGAGAGCCATTTGAAGATTAAAAGGCAAATCAAATGGCTGATGACAGAATGGGCCCACTTATAGTTGGACAAGTGGATTAATCGAAGTGCCACACTTAAATGGACCGGCAGCAACCATCAGAATGATCGGACAATCCTACTCATTCATTTTTCATCTTCATTTTTTCTTTTTTGTTCCTAGGTTGGAACAGTTGTAAGGGAGTGATCCTCTTAATGTGAGGACAAGGAATGATCCCTGGCTTCTCTGTTGATGTACTAAGGTGCCCTGCCAGTGCCACTGAAGTATATGTTAGCACTCCTCATTGATTTTGCTGCCCCCTTCTCTAATGGAAGTGGTTTTGACCCATTGCTTACTTCTAGAATTTTCTTCCCTCCCTTTTCAAAAGCTGTAATTTTCTGCAGACCTTTCCATGACCCCATGGTTCCCATATAGTAAGATAAAATGATGATGGTGACAGTGATGAATTAATCCTTGGTGATTTTAAATGCTTGAAAGCAATGGTTCGACTATTGATGATGCAGTCTGAAAGAAAAATGGATACATATGAACCATATTGATGCATATAACATATCACTATTGGTTTCATATCGATGTAAATTAAAAAAAAAGAAGAAAAGAAGTATGCATGAAAAAAACAAGAAAATGGGAAATTCTGAAATTAGTATTTGATAGAGATTATTTGCCCTACTTTGTGTGAATATAAGGAGTCATTTTTAACCTATAAATCTTGCATCATTTTCAACACTTTTTTAGAGTAAATTCTTACTTGTTATATAATCAAATCAACTGTGAATTTTTCGTTATTTATGGTTAGGTGCATTACTTTGTAGTTTGAGTTTTTTTGTATAAGCATTATCTCTTAATTGTGTCATTATTACTTTTTATTCTTTTAAAGTTGTAAGTTAGAATGTGAGATCTTTCAAATAAATGTAGCTTTTAGAAATAATTGATCAATTATACCATCATAAAATCAATAATATTTAATATTGTGAATCACTGTAGATAGACTCATTTATTCACTCGTCAATGTAATGTAAGCATTTGTCACTTGAGTCATGCTGAATAGTGCACACGTTCACTTGTTTTGGTGCCCCCTAAATGAGTGACAATTAAGGAAAACAAGGGATGGATAGGCTTCCATGTGGATTAGGATTTTCTTAATATCAGCCCTATAAAATGATAGTAGCCCTTAACGTTCCCCAAGATTTAATGGATATAATTTTTTTTAATATAATTGAATGGTGACTACAGTCAGCTTACTCAAAATTTAATGGCATCCCTTGATTGTCACACGTCCAAATAGCCCTCCACAAGATGTGGGCATAAGGAATCACCCAACTATTTTCTAGTGTAAGTCCAGAGGGGGTACCTTTCTTTTTCCATAGATAAAGCACTTTTATGCAATAGCACAAAAGTATGGGCATTTTAGTCCTAAAACAATGTAATTGTAGGTGTGGGAAAATAGAGAGTTGATAGTGCCACAACCCAAGCTTCTCTTTCCACATCCCATTTTTACATGACTAATATATCCCTGTGTAAAATCACATAAAAGGACATCTATCAAAATCTCTCCCTCCCCAGCTTCTTTCTATACTCACCCACCCCAACCCCAGCCACCGTCATCCCCTCCGGCAGCACCGTCGGAGGGGGAAAGGGACAAGGAGAGGGAGAGAGGGTGGCGGCGTGGAGAGGGAGAGAGATGGTGGGAGAGGGAAAGAGGGAGAGAGAAAGAGGGACACGGAGAGAGACAGGGAGAATGAGAGGGAGAAAGAGAGCTAGGGAGAAGGTGTCGGGTTGAGGGCAGCAGCAAGGATAGAGAGGGAGAGGGGAAAGGAAAGAGGGAGAGAGATGGAGGGAGAGGGAGAGGGAGAGGGAGAGACTGGGATAAGGAAAGGGAAAGAGGGATAGAGGGCGAGGGAGAGAGGGCGGCGGGTGGAGGGTAGCGACAAGGGGAGGGGGAAAGAAGGGGAGTGAAGTGAGAATGGAATTTGGGGAACAATGGGGTGTGTAGAAAGATTTTGGAAAGAGAAGGGATGTGGAAGGAGAAGCTTGGGTTGTGGCATTAGCAGCTCTCAGAAAATATTCAAAACATGGTAATTGGGCGGGAATATCCATCTCTATAGGTTAGTTACTGGTCAAAACCTTCTGATTTAATGTATTACTAGCATGATGTGATCATCATTCTTAGGAAGCGTGTATGCAACGCCGCAGAAGAGGAAACCTTCATTTCCTCTTTAGCAACACTTCCTTTCCGATGGGTGGAGGTGAGAAAAATGGATCCTCACTAGAAAGGGAGATGCGTCGGAAATTGAGGAGCCTTGGAAAGCATATATGCACCGAACAGGTCGTGAAGGTGCCGGATTGTCGTCCCCCTTTTCCGCGACAATTATCTTCTAAGTTATCTGTTTAGATTGTTATGAAATAGATTGCTAAGATCATTTTTCAACCAATCCACTTATAGTTAAGTTGGCGAGGCACTTTCCTTCCACCAAAACAATAAGAGATCAATCCCTAGCTATAGTGATAATGGTGTGTGTGGCCTTTGTGGTGTGGCTCGCTAATGTTCGAAGGACTATCGGGGTCAGTCAGTAGACGTGAGAATCCGTGGGGTCCAATCCTTTCATGACCGGAGACATACGAACAACATCGATTTTTTGTGTACGGGTACAAAAAAATTTATACTGTACTTGGAAATAACAAGTAGTGGTTCGTGGATCCACCTTTACAAGTATAAAAGAAAATTAACTTTTTTCTAGCTTTCATTGTACATGTGTTAAGAAAAGAGACATGATTTAGATTTGGGTGCCGTGGAAGGAAAATTTCATTTGTTTGCCGTGAAAAGCGATGTTTTTGCCATGAAAGTCGATTTTATGTTTTTTTACCGTAAAAGGCGATTTACAATTCTCATCAAAATAAAAGACATGACTTGTGATTTTTGTGTTTCTTAAAAAAAACAAATAAAATGAGGAAAAAGAAAAGAAACTATGACTTTACAGGAGATTGCATTACAGGAGATTGCAGGGACTCATTCAAATTGACAGTCACAAGAAGATAATAATAGATGATGCTTTTGATTCTCTTGGCTCGGCTTGAACCTCATACTTTTAGAGAATAAGGATTAAGATGAGATTTTATATCCAATAAAAATCTAAGTAAACGGGCTGAAAAGCCGCATCTAAAGCGAAGAGATATGAGGAGAGGGCATTTGGGGGGTGTGGTGCGCACCTAAGGGTCTTCAATCACCTTGTAGTGGTGGTCGCTATAGAGCTTCTTCAACAGAGGAGAGATTTTTTGTGGGATTTGCACATCATGCCTTGGAATGGTGGAAATAGCCTCCTTTCATAAGCTTTCGGTGGCCATGAGGGGAGTTTATGGGCTTTAAATACATTAATTGCATTAATGCTCCATGATTGGAGGAGTTACATGCTATTGAATTTGTATTTTTGTAACTCCTTTTTCTTGAGTTTTGATTGGCCGTTGGAGAATAATGAGCCTTTATTTCTATTTAAACTTCATGATGGGAGGAGTTATATGGCTTAATGCCATAATTGTGTTGGCTTGTAACCATCATTCCTTGGATTTTGATCGGGCCGTCCATGATAATGGGTAATTAATCACATTAACTTGTTATAAATGTGGGTCATTAACTACATTAAGTGGCCGCCGAAGTGCTTGAAGAGACGCGGGCCACGCCGCGTCTTTTGAAATTTTACCCGCGACGTAGGGAGCCTTGATCGCCAGTAAATTTCTCATGCCGATTATTGTTGGATGATTATGCAATTTTAAACATTGATTGCTATCAGTGGGTTGGTACCATCTGTCTAATCGATTTCTCAATCGGTCGGGCCGAAAGTGTGCTTTCTTGCTTGGCCGATTGGCGATTTTGAAGTGTCCGATAACGAACTCATGATTTCAACGACGAATCCATGATGTTGTTAAAGATCGACAGATTTCGTGTCCCGAAAATCATATTTTTGGAAAATCACAGAGGCCAAATAGCTCAAAACGCGAAAAGGACCCAAAAGTTGGGGCTTTCTGTGGCAATCCGGCAATGACAACCATGGGGCAATTTTGCTCTTTTGGTCGCATTTTTCGTCCTTTTTCTAGTTGTTCTGATTTTTTTTTCTTTGGCATATTTTCTTGGTATTTTTGTACAACTTTTGGCATGATTTCCATACAGATAACTTGATGAGAAGAAGTGCAAAACAGAAGGCAAAGTTTCTGATTTTTTGGGAAAGCTAAAAACTCTGTCGCAAAAGGGCGCCGATTTGCCGTCAGAAGCCAAAATTAGGTCAAATGATGTTTGAATGACCTGAAATTTGAGGTGAAGCTTCATGGGCAATAAATAAGACCAACCACGGGCTTTTGTTTGAGTTTTGAAGCTGTGTGGGGTCCTTTTGCCAGTAGACTTAATTTTGTTGTGAGGAAGTTATCGCACGATGTCCGATTAACCTGAAATTTGACAGGGAGCTTCTTAAGATCATTTTAAGATGATCCATTGGCTCTAACTTGGAGGTCATGATCTCGAGGGCCTCCATCGCCGGGAGACCTGATTTAGCTTCAGGGTCAAAATCTAGTCAAATGATGTTGAAATGACCTAAAACTTGACAGGTATCCCCTTGGAAGTATTTTGAGACTATCTATGTGCTTTGTTTGATAAGTGATGGCCTCAGTAGTTTCCGCCGCCGGAGGCTTAGTTTTGCTGTTTGAAAGCTGATGTTGGGTCAAACGTTGTCAGTTTGATCTAAAATTTAACATAGAGCCTCTTGGAAGTATTTTAAGACCATCAATAGGCTCTGATTGAAGACTTGATAATTCCGATGCTGTTGTCGCCGGGAGGGCTGACTTTGCTGCATGGGAAATGCTTTTTTTTTTTTTTTTTTTGCATTTTGGGCCAATCGGTGTTGGAATGGCCTGGAATTTGATGTAGAGCCTTCTTGTGGTATATTTTAAGCCAATTGTGTGCTCTTTTTGTGAAACAAAGTCTCGAGCTTCACCACTGCCGGAAGCTACTGTTCAGCTGCTGGAAGAGTAAAGTCATGCCAAACGATGTTGAAATGGCCTAAAACTTCATGTGTACTCTTCTTATGACTATTTTGAAGGATCTTGAAATTTCTGGATGGTTCTGATACGATCTGATGCTTGAAGTAGCATTGCCCGTTGTGGTCGAATGTACCTTCATGAAGCTTCTTTGATTTTGAAGGTGTATGAAGAGGCAAAGTGACATTATTGGTGTCAACAAGTGAGTGTGTGTGAATTCTTACTAGAGAAAAAAAGGGACAACTAAGATTTCCTGCTGGAAGAGTGACTTATGGAATGTATAATGCAAACCATGGGACTCTATATTGTTACAGCTATAGTCATATATGCCCACCCTTATATTGTCAATTCCATGTCAAATGAGTCCAAGACCTTGCCTCTTAGTGCCTCTCAAAGAAGATTAAGTTCGAAGGCAAAGATCATAGTCTTGGAAGGCCCAGAATCATAAAAGAAGAACTCCTTATATGTGCCAACCTATTCAGGTAAATGGGACCCCAAACCAACCAAGAAATGACCCCTAAAACCCCTAGATTTATTGGTAAATCCAATAGGATTTTATTAGCAATTTTGAGCATTGGAAGTTGCTCATTTCAGGCTTCAGGGTTGGCTAACCGTTGGTCCCCGCGGTTACCTTGCGGTCAGAAAAACTAGATGAAAAAATAGCACAGAAGACTGCGTTCATGGTTAACCATAAGACCTCACGGTTAACTGTAAGCACCTTATGGTTAACCGTGAGCTCACCATAGAGCAAAAACTTTCTCTGACGAGAAAGTCAAACTAGCCATTTTCTAACCGTTGGGGGTGGTGGTTAACTGCAAATTTGAAAGGGGTTGTCCTCCAAATACCATTGGAGAGTTTTCTATATGTAATTGAGCTCATTTAAATGGCCACAACTCTTGTATTTTTGAGACCTCTTTGCCCATACTTGTGCCCCTAGTAAAACCATCTAAGAGCTCCCATAATCCATTTTCACACATACTTAAGCTTTAATTAGGCATACTTAAGAGCATTCAAAGCTCTATTTAAAGTGTGTTTTTGTGGAGTCACTTCTCGGGAACCTTTAGGCCTCAAGTTAAACATATTTCCCTAGAATTAATTTCCTATAGCCCTCTTAGTTGAGCATATCTTGGAGCATCATCCACACCAAGGAGCCAAGGAAGGAGTCAAGGCTTGGAGCTTCATTTAGGCATTGAAGAGCACTCTCAAGACCAAGTCAAGAGGCAAGTGTTCTTGTTTAAATTTGTAAAACATCATTGTGAAGTGGATTAGAACTTCATGGTCGAACCACTATAAAAAATAGGGTTGGTGGATTAGATCTTTGTGATCGAACCATCGTATAAAAAATAGTGTGAATGTGGTTGGAATTTTACCTTTGTGACTTGCCTCATTATAGTGGAACCGAGAGTGGAAACTCTTGAGAAGTGGGTGTAGGTTAAGGGACAGAATCGCTATAAACCACACTTGTGTCAATTTCTCTCTATCTCTATATGCATCATTATGACTTAATTATGTTCTAAAGATATATGTGTTAGATAGTAATTTCGTAGTTAAAATTGACACACACTTGTGCTAATTCATATTGAACTTATTGGTATATCATAAAGAGAATTTAGCACAAGCTACTTGTTTAACACTGCACTTCACTTGATAACATTCTCCACAGTCATACATTTGTTGGTTATTTTCAAGTTCATTAGTGATTGTGTTTAAGTGGATTAATTTATTTAATTAAGTAAGAAATTTTAATTAGTCATATTCACCTCCCTCTAGGACATATTTTCGTCTAGCTTTGACTTTCATATACTATTTTATAAGTTGTGGCTCCTCTCTTAGATGGCATCTCATGTTCAATCAAAAACCTTCACCCCTTCAAATCCTCAAAATGTACTTACCTAAGGATAATGTACAAGATTTGTATATCTTTTTAACACACGGTGGGCTCCCCTATTTGTCATAGGTTCTGAAGTTTGACACCCAAACCAAACCAAGCCATTTCGCACTAGGTGTGGTCCGCTATATGGATTTGACGACGCAAATCAAATCTGTTTAGGGCCATGTCCTCCGTTAGATCTATGTAGGCAAGGTCATGTTTAATAGTTTCTTTCCAACTTCTCTTGGGTCTCTCTCTCTCCCTTTCTTAGTCCTGGCAATCTCCATGCTTTTACACATTTTAACAAGTGCCTCCGTTGGACGCCTTCTAATATGGCCGAACCATCTCAGTCGATTTTCTCTCATTTTATCTTCAATCGATGATATTCCTACTTTGCCCCCAATCTGCTCGTTCCTAATCTTATCTCTTCTTGTGATCCCGCACATCCATCTTAGCATTCTCATCTCCGTAACTTCCATCTTCTTAACATGATTATACATTACTGCTCAACACTCTGATCCATATAACAACGCTGGGCGTACCGCCACCTTATAATACTTTCCTTTAGCCTTGAGGGGGACTTTCCGATCACACAAGACGCCCGAAGCACTCCTCCATTTGGTCCACCCGGCCTGAATCTTGTGACTTACATCAGTATCAATCCCTCCATCCTGTTGCACCATAGATTCAAAGGTACCTAAAGTTTTCTTTTTCTACAATCTTTTGTGTGCCCAAACTTACTTCTATGTTAGCAGGTGTCCTACTTTGACTAAACTTGCATTTCATATATTCCGTCTTGCCTCGACTTAGCCTAAACCCTTTAGTCTCTAACGTTTTTCGCCACAATTCTAGTTTAGCATGTACTCCTTCTCTCGTCTCATCCACTAAAAAAATGTCATCTGCAAATAGCATATACCACGGCACCTCATCCTGGATATGTCTTGTAATTTCATCGATAATTAGGGCAAACAAGTACGGGTTTAACGCTGAGCCTTGGTGTAGCCCAATCGTGATAGGAAACTCTTTAGTCTCTCCGCCAGTTGTTCTTATAGATGTCACGACTCTATCATACATATCCTTTATAGCCTCAATATATGCGACACACACTCTTTTCTTTTCTAGTACTCTCCATAGAATCTCCCTAGGAACCCAGTCATAGGCCTTCTCCAAGTCAATGAACACCATATGTAAATCTCTCTGACCTTCTCTATACTGTTCCATTAACCTTTTCAAGAGAAAGATAGCCTCCATGGTTGATCTCCCAGGCATGAAACCAAATTGATTCTCTGAAACGTTTGTTGTTCTTCTTAGTCTTCTTTCAATAACTCTCTCCCAAAATTTCATCGTATGGCTCATCAATTTAATCCCGTGGTAGTTCACACAATTCTGAATATCTCTTTTGTTCTTGTATATGGGTATAAGAATATTTTTCCTCCATGCATCAGGCATCTTCTTGCTCTTTAGCACTACATTAAAAAGCTTTGTCAACCAACTTATGCCATCCTCCCCCAAGCACCTCCAGACCTCAATAGTGATACCATCTGGCCCAACTGCTTTCCCATTCTTCATCATTTTCAATACTTCTTTAACTTCTTCCCTACTGATTCTCGTATAGAACATATGATTCGATTCTTCCCTAGAAATGGTAAGCTGCTCCAATTGTATGTCACTACTACTGCTTTCGTTAAATAACTTGTAGAAGTAGCTCTTCCAACACTCATTTATCTCCTCTTCCTTTACTAATACTTTTTCATCCTCATCCTTAATGCATTTAACTTGGTTTAAGTCCTTGGTCCGCCTATCTCTGGCTTTAGCAAGCTTGAATATCTCTCTTTCGCCTTCCTTAGTGTCAAGTCGCCTATATAGCTCCTCAAATGCCTTTCCCTTGGCCTCACTAACTGCCTTCTTGGTTTCTCTTTTTGCTTCTTTATACCACTCCAAGTTCGCTCCATTTCAATCCTTTTACCAAGTTTTAAAGCACCTTCTTTTAACTCTTATCTTGTCTTGGACGGCCTCGCTCCACCACCATGTTAGCAGATCTACGAATGAGAGTCACCTTCCACTGAGGCAACTTGTCCAGGGTGATCTGAATTTTCCTCCAAACCTTCATTAGGTTCCATGGGTATCCTTCATACAAGGATCCCCCCCAATTCTGACAGTACCATTGGTGTGGTTAAAGGACCCATTAATGTTTAATTTATGGATGGCAGGTGGTGGAGGCGTACGTCCACTGTTCCGGGGGAAATTGATTGGTGTTATGTTCATGAAGGAATGTGTGGGCCATGTGCTAAGGTCAACGTCCACCCTTGCTCCTGAGCGGCCATAATTGTGGTCGAGCCATCGTCCACTCTGCTACCTTATCCCACATAATATTTGTACTCTCATTTACCACCCAAAAGTCTTCCTCTAGCACTCTTTCCCTTAATGCTAGTTGCTTATCACCTTTCAAGTTCCACCATTTAGTCCTTAAGCATCTATACAACTTCTTTTTTCTAGTTCACCTTTGTAGCTGCATATCTATGATCAGCAACCTATGTTGGAAAGTCAAGCTCTCCCCCTGTATAACCTTGCAATCTTTACAAGTTAAGCGGTCTCTTTTCCTAGTTAAGAAGAAGTCAATCTGTGTCCTTGAGGAGCCACTCTTATAAGTCACTAAATGCTCATCTCTCTTCCTAAAAAAGGTACGGTATTAGTTACCATGAGATCATAAGCCACTGCAAACTCCAAAATATCCTTCCCTTCTTTATTTCTATTACCGTATCTATGTCTCCCGTGTACTCCTATATATCCATCTACGTCACGTCCTACATGACCGTTCAAATCTCCTCCTACGAAGACCATCTCGCCTTGGAGTATCTCTAGTAGTACTCCTTCCAAGTCTTCCCAAAACTTCTCCTTATGTCCATCTCTTAAGCCCACCTGGGAGGCAAAAGCACTAATAACGTTCATTATCTCTTCTCCTAACACTAACTTAATTGCAATAATCTTATCTTTAGAGCGCTTTACATTAACTATATCTTCCTTTAAGTCCTTGCTTACCACTATGCCAACCTGTAGAGTTATGAAGAAAGCTTGACCTATTCTCATTAATATCAAGGTATTTATATACAGCCTAAACTTGATCAACAAGTAAACATCAAAACATTCCTAATTTAACTAGGAACCAATATACACAGCCAACCATTCCTAATTACATGCTAGGCCTAATTACATGGGCTAAATATAACTATATCTAGCCCAATACCCTCCCTCAAGTTGGAGCATGTGGATCACGAATGCCCAACTGGCTGAGAAGAAACTCAAATTGACTTTTGCCCAATGCCTTTGTAAATATATCCGCCAGTTGCACTCGAGTGGGAACATATGAGGGACTAATGAGTCCTTCGGATATAGCGTCCCGAATGAAATGACAGTCAATCTCGATGTGCTTCGTCCGTTCATGAAAGACTGGATTCTGTGCAATGTATAGTGCATACTGACTATCACAATACAAGTGCATGGCCCTAGGATGATTAACACCCAAACTGAGTAGCAAGCCTTTCAACCACTTCAACTCACAAGTAGCAGCCGCCATACAACGATACTCCGCTTCGGCAGACGAGCGAGAGACTGTATGCTGTTTCTTTGTCTTCCAAGATATTGGAGAGTGGCCAAGTAAAACAAACCATCCTGTCAGGGAACGGCGAGTAAGAGGGCAACTTGCCCAATCCGAGTCACACCACCCGGATAGAAAAAGTTCACTATCAGATCGGAGGAGGATGCCCTGGCCCGGATTTCTCTTCAAGTAGCGTACCACTCTAAGCATCGCCTCCCAATGCTCTTGTCTAGGCGCCTGCATAAATTGGGAGAGTATATGGACAGAGTACAAAAGCTCTGGGCGTATGACAGACAAGTAAATCAAACGCCCAATCAACCGTCGATACGGCTCAGGATCAGTTAGCAGAGGACCTTCGGCTAAGGCTAATCGATGATTCTGTTCCAAAGGAAAAGCGGCAGGTTTGGCGCCAAGGAGTCCTGCTTCTGTGATAATGTCAAGGGCATACTTGCGTTGGCACAAAAAAATGCCTTCGGGATTCCGAGCGACTTCAAGCCCAAGAAAATATTTAAGGACACCAAGGTCCTTCATGTGAAAACATTCACTCAAATAGGCCTTGAACTCTTTAAGGGAAGCGGGATTATTGCCAGAAATAATCAAATCATCAACATAAACAAGAACATTGATCTGTACCTGCCCCTTATGTAAGGTGAACAAAGAGTAGTCGGAGTATGATTGTCGGAAGCCATAGTTCCTCAAAGCAGCAGCCAACTTTGCGAACCAACATCGTGGAGCTTGGCGCAAACCATATAGTGACTTCCGAAGCCAACACACCATATCAGGTTGAGTAACAGAAAATCCAGGGGGAACTTTCATATAGACCTCCTCATTTAAATCACCATGGAGGAAAGCATTGTGGACGTCCATCTGATGAAGCTCCCAATTCTTAGCTGTAGCAACTGCAAGAAAGACTCGTACCGTAACCATTTTGGCCACTGGCGCGAAAGTTTCAGTATAATCTAGCCCTGCAACCTGATGATTTCCATAAACCACCAATCGAGCTTTCAGTCTCTCAATGCTATTGTCGGAGTTCTACTTGATTTTGAACACCCAACGACTACCAAGTGCCCGTTTACCAGGAGGCAACTTCTCCATAACCCATGTTCCGTTGTCTTCAAGGGCACGGATCTCCTTTTGCATGGCTTCCCGCCAACCTGCATCTTTCACTGCTTCCTTGAAAGATTTAGGTTCATGCCCTGTTGTTATTGCTGCAAGAAAATTTTTGTGTTTCACAGAAAAACGCTCACAACTTACATAATGTGCAATAGGATACGGTGTACCTGAGGAATGCTGTGTCACAGACGAACTCTGGGAGGGACTCAACTTTTGTATAGTGTGCGTCACAAAATCTTGAAGACGAACCGACTTACTCTTGGTTCGTAGACCTCGACCAAGGTTAGTTTGACTCTCCTCCACACGCACAGCTGGTGAGTCAGCAGCCCCATGACCACTGTCCGTAGCATACCCATCACCACTTGCGTCCACTTCCAAGGGCGCAGCACTTCCACCAGCATCAGCATCGAGGCCTTGTGGCTCAACGTTCTCAAATCCAAAGTCGTCATCGTGTCCTATTTCATTGACGATTTTAATGGGTTTCCGTTCCCCAACTATTTCGTTAAAGAAAGGAAATTCATCCTCAAAAAATACGACATCCCTGCTTACAAAAAATTCCCGAGTATCCAAATCAAAGAGCTTCCACCCTTTCTTGCCATAGGGGTAGCCGACAAAAACACATTTTCTACCCCGACTAGCAAATTTATCACCTTTGTGACGCTGGTTATGAGCATAACATAAAGATCCGAAAACACGTAAGGGTTCGTAGGAGGGAGGTTTGCCAAACAAAACTTCAAATGGGGTTTTATTGTCAAGCACAGAAGAGGGAGTTCTGTTCATTAGATAGCACGCACCCAACACACACTCCCCCCAAAAATCAATAGGTAAGTGTCCCTGAAAGCGTAAGGCTCGAGCAACATTCAAAATATGTCTATGTTTACGTTCAACTCTTCCATTTTGTTGTGATGTTCGGACACAAGAAGTTTGAAAAATAATTCCATTTTCATTGAAATAATTTTTCATGCAATTAAACTCCGTCCCGTTATCACTTCTAACAAGTTTAACTTTCTGCTCAAATTGACGGCCGACCATAGCAAAAAAATGCATAAACATTTTCGAGACTTCCTTCTTATCACATAAAAGATATACCCAAACAGCTCTTGAGAAATCATCTACTATTGTCAAAAAATAAGAAGCACCACAAGAAGAGGGAGTACTATACGGACCCCATAAATCACAATGTATTGTTTCAAAAATTCTAGTTGCACGACTATCACTAACAGGAAACCTATCCCTGGTTTGTTTGGCACGTTGACATACATCACATGCTTTATTCTGCTTCATACGACCACTACTAACATGAGGGAGAAAAGTCACCACTTTATCAGACAGATGTCCCAATCGTTGGTGCCACAAAGTCGTTGATGTCGTGCCATCCACCTTCAAAGCTCTTACTCGTGGAACACCCCGAAAGTAGTAGAGTCCATCCCTTCGTTCACCCGCTCCAATCAGCATCCTCGAAGTTTGGTCCTGAATAACACACACATTATTAGTAAATTGTATAAAACAACGTTTTTCATCAATTAATTGAGACACAGAAATCAAATTGCAATTTAATTTCGGCACAAAAAGAACATTAGTGAGTCTCATTCCGCCATCAAGCACCACGACTCCTTCCTTCGTTGCCACGACCTTTTGTCCGTCCGGAAGTCCTACAGGGCACTCCATAACGTCCCGTATTTCCATTAGGCATGTTAAATCACCAGTGACATGATTCGAGGCTCCTGTATCGACGATCCATATCAAAGCATTAGACTTGGGCTTACCATTCATCCGATCGCCGTTGCCTTTTTGGTTACCAAGTAAGTCTAGCAAGGATTGCCATTGATCCGTGGACAAGCTTGGGAGTCCCGACGCCTCGCCTACATGCGATCCCGACGTCGATGCTGCTGCTGTCCCACGTCCGCTGCCACTAGTGACTGCAGCATTGGCACGCACTGCCCCTCCGCGTCCATGGCCAGACACACCTGCTGGTGCCGAGGCTCCACGACTTCTGCCCGCGCCTCGGCCTGCACCTCTTGGGCGATCTCCCCACCAGTCAGGGAATCCTACCAACTGGAAGCAACTAGTGTCGTCATGACCCGATTGATTACAGTGAGAACAATACAGATTTGCTCTATTCTTCCCACAAGATTTTCCCTTCCCTTTTGTCTCCGTGCGCACCGCAAAACCCACCACTTCGTCACGCTCTTCCATTTGTCGAGAAGCACTTCGGACAAGTTCCTCTTGGATGAGCGTTTGGTATGCACGGTTTAAGGATGGGAGGGGATCATGCGATAAAAGATTCGACTTTACCATACCATAGGTGTCGTCATGAAGACCCATGAGAAATTGGTGAAATCGTTCTTCCTCTCGACGCTTCTCGAGCTTTGCGCCAATATTGCACTTGCACTTTCCACACTCGCAGCCCGGTATGGGTTCATAGCTGCCGAGTTCATCCCACAACACCTTCAACTTGCCGTAGTAAATCACGACAGGCATTGTCTTTGTTTGTTTACAATCCGCAATGGCCGCCTTCAGTTGCTGAATTCGGGGACCATTGACCACGCAAAACCGATCCTTGATGTCATCCCAAAGAAGTTTTGCATCTTCATAATAGGAGATGGTAGATTTGAGGCTCGGTTCAATTGTATGCATAATCCATGAAACTATCATGGATTGAACCGTGAGCCAATCGTCCATCTTCTCTGCTTCGGTTGGCTTCGTGTGTGTTCCATCTACGAAACCAAATTTCCGGCGTGCCCTAAGCGCCAATCGAATGGACCTACTCCACTCTTCATAATTCTCTCCACACAGTTGAACGTGTGTAATTGTATTACCAGGATTATCTTGTGATCCGAGGAAATACGGAGAGGTGGGATCAATCTTCTTGTCTCCTCCTCCTGACATGGCTACCGGTTTTTCGTGAGATGTGTTTGATTGTGGTTCCGGCTCTGATACCATGTAGAGTTATGAAGAAAGCTTGACCTATTCTCATTAATATCAAGGTATTTATATACAGCCTAAACTTGATCAACAAGTAAACATCAAAACATTCCTAATTTAACTAGGAACCAATATACACAGCCAACCATTCCTAATTACATGCTAGGCCTAATTACATGGGCTAAATATAACTATATCTAGCCCAATACAACCCCATTCCTCGATCTATTAAGCCCCGTATACCGTATACCATAACTTATATCCAGTCCTCTTAATCTCTTTAGCTTTCTGTCCCACCCACCTTGTTTTTTACAAGCAAGCAATTGCGATTCTTCTCCTTTCCATTGTATCTACCACTTCCGTAAGTTTCTCAGTTAGGCTCCCTGAAGTTTGACACCCACGTAAAAAAAATATATATCCTCCTCTTTTTGCACAAAAAGCCAAAAGATTTCCTATGAAGCCATTAAAAACAAAGGACCATCCTCGCCCATTTATATTTTATCCTCTCTTGATTTAATGCTTCACGTCACTTTACTTCAATTCACCATCCAGCCAAACACGCCCAGGGTCTACTGTTTTGCAAGAATTTTGACAGCACTCATCCATTATTTGAAGCATTAGAATTTTGAGAACTCTAAAAGCCTTAAAAAGTAGGGGTGCTCATGGGCCGGGCCTATCTTAGTTTGGGCTAGGCTTGGATTAAGTAATAGAAACCTCAAAGCTCGGCTCAGTTCAACTAATGTAGGGAATGCATGTAATTTAATTGAATGTGTCCAAACAATTGCTAAAATGCCCACAAAAGTGATAAAAAGCCCAATCGACTAGGCTTGGCTCTTACGCCCCCGTGTAGGGCTTATGCCGGGCCTAGGCCAGTGTTTTTAAAGTCGGGCAGGGGCCTGGATATTCTGGCCCATGAAAACCCCCATTAAAAGTGATTCTTCTTTCGATGGTAACATGCCTTCAGTCCCGCCCCCGTTTCCATCCTTATCGAGTGGTCCTCGGCCTCGTCCAATTTCTACACTTGGTGTTTGGAGTGGACCCGCCACCTTCAAGTTCCACACGCCTCCCTTCCAACGGCGGCTCCAGTCAACCAACCACTCTTCCAAATCTCAAATTCTCGATTCTCAATTGAGAGATTGTGAAGGGAAAAAGAGGGATTTCTCGTACGAACCAACGTAGAAAAATCCTACATGACGTCCCCCACTTTCCAAGGCTTTTCAATTCCCCCATTTTCCTTTCCTTCAAATCCTCACAACTCACATCTATCTCCTGCTGTAAATGAACTGAACTTTGATTTCATATTTCCAATCTCTCCATTTCATCTCCTACTTCTACTCCCCTCTATAAATAAATAGAGGACTTTTCTTTCTTTCTCTCGTTTATCTCTTCTCTTGTCTTTGGATTTGTAACGATCGTGTAGAAACTAAACTAAACTATCTGCAATTCATTTTCATCTGCGATTCTTTAGAGACATGATGATGCAGAATGGTAAGAATGCAGTTTCAATGTTATATATGTTATGCTTCTTTTCAACTTTCGGCCCTTCTTGCAAATTTTTCTTTCTCTTTCTTATTGTTTTTTGATTGCAGGATATGATATCAACAAGTTGTTTCAAGAAGCTCAAAGTCGTTGGCTAAAGCCTGCGGAAGTGTTCTTTGTTTTACAGAACTATGACAAACACCACTTAAATCTCAAGCCCCCTGAAAACCCACAAAGTAATAAGCCTTAATCTCTCTCATTTTTCAGGTTACAACATGATAATCTAGCAGTTATGTGTGAATTCTCAGCGGTTTTTTTTTGCTGTTGTCATATCTGTTTTAGAAGTATTCTGACTTTCTGACTGCTCTGATTTTTCATTAGGTGGTTCCCTGTTCCTTTTTAACCGAAGGGTCCTTCGATTTTTCCGTAAAGATGGTGTTAGTTGGCGCAAAAAGAAAGATGGAAAAAGTGTTGGGGAGGCGCATGAGCGACTAAAGGTTTGTTGAGAAACAAGTTTTCTCTATATTGGTGGACCTTTTCTATTGAACAAGCTGTTTTCCCTTTTCAAGGTTTAGGTTCTAAATTCTAAATTCTAATTCACATCCATAAACTTGAAAAATAAATCACAAGCAATGACTGGATTTAGTTAGTTGAATATCCTTAGTCACCAGAAAGCTGTTTTGAGTGATCTGCAAACCACCATTGTTTTTCATTCTTTCTTATTTTGAGTAGTGCCCATGATGATGCACATTAATGACATCAAGAAGGAGATATTCAATGGTTCACTCTGTACTCTGTAGTATGTACAATTTCGAAAAAGTATACTTTAAACAATACAAAGTTCGTTTCTTTTTGCTCTTCCTATTCCTTTTCTTGTACTTCTCTCTGATATTTGTATTATTCGTCATGTTTAATGGTAGAAGTGAATTCCCATTGATGTGTGCTTCTTGACTTGAGTAATGTTAAATAGTTTTATTTCTCATTTCTGTTAGCTACAAGTGGCATAACAGAGATGTCAGAATTATCTAGGCCATTTTTGGTGCAGTGAATGATAAATTACTACAAGAAAAACATATCAGAGACAATTCTTGCAACTCAATATCCCTACAACCTCCCCCTCGTTGTTTTCTCTCTCTCTCTCTATATATATATATATATATATATACTTATATATAATAGGGAATACTCTCTCTTATCTCGATGCTGCTTTAGATTATGAAAAATCATGTACATCCAAATACTTTTGGAGGAACCGGAAACAATTGAACATTTGGACGTAAGATGTACCAGGCTTTTTCTTCCTAAAAAACATGATGGTATTGTTGGGAAGTCCCACATCCTAAGTAATAGGCTTGTCATGTCTTAATATTACCTGTATGGGCCTTCCACCTATGAGCTTAAGCTTTTAGGTTGGCATATGGTTTGTTACATGGTATCAGAGCGGGTTCCGATCCCGTTGTTCTTGTGTAGCCCACGTGACAGGCCCGTCCATGAAATCTGTTGGGCCTGCACGTGAGGGGGAATGTTGGGAAGTCCCACATCCTAAGTAATAGGCTTGTCATGTCTTAATATTACCTGTATGGGCCTTCCACCTATGAGCTTAAGCTTTTAGGTTGGTATATGGTTTGTTACAGGTATATGATTTATTAAAAATGCTGCAGTTGGCAGATTACCTGACCAGTAGGATTTTGGAACATTCATCTCAACCAACAAGCCCTTGCCACCTATAACAAATGTTCATTCTTGCATTCAGCAACCCTATTTTTCTCAGGAGTACCAAAAAATATAAATATAAATATATATATCTATCTTGCATCTAATATTACTATAAGTTTACTTCTTGATTTTATTTTGAACAAAAAAAAAAAAAAAACCTGGTTTTGAGAATCTCATTCTATTCTTTCTTGTAAAAAAGGGAAGCTTCTCCTTGGTGATGCTTGAGTCAACTCTTTTTTTCTCTTTATGCTTTATTCTGGTTTGTGGTCCCTACATTTGTTGATAATTTGTTCCACCATATGGAAAATTAAGTTATTATTTCAATATATTTACTGTTAGATTGACATTCTTTTTTATACATATATTTACTGTTAGAATGACACTCTTTTTATGCATGTTTTACGTGCCTAGGTGGGGGATGTTGATGCTGTGAATTGTTATTATGCTCATGGAGAGCAAAACCCTAATTTTCAAAGGCGATGCTATTGGATTCTGGATCCGTAAGTTTTATGTACTAGGCAATCTGTAGTTTTTTTCCTTATCATTTTTCTATTGCTTTTCAAGGTTCCATCAATTTAATGTATGGTCTGTCTGCTTTGGTATTTTCTAATATTGCTGGTTTTTTTTTTTTTTTTTTTTAATTTTAATTTGCCTAAAGAGCCATACCCTTCACACCCATCCATAACGTTCCCAGCCCTTCTTGTGTGTGCGCATGTGTTGGGTGTCTGATAGTTTAAAAAAATCCCTTTAATAAGTGCAAGCAACGGCTGTGAGTAATTCCTTTGTATTTTATCTAAATTGAAAGGCAAAATACCTTATTTAATCTAAATGTTAAAAATATTGGATGCGAGATTATGTTAAGTGAAACATTTTTATCTACCTATTATGCAATCAAAACCAAATAATGACATATCTTGATTCATCCGAATTCTAAAATTATCAAGTTGATGGAGTTGGTTGCTAGCCCAACACTCTTGTTTAAGAGATGATCCTAACTGTTTTATGTTTATTGGATTCCTTTAAGAGATGATCCTTGCAATTTGGATGGTCTGGGGAAAAGTTAAGGGTACATTTTGTTTATCTTACTATAGGAAGATCCTGTTTTGCCAATCGTGATATTTATTGTCATTCAGGTTTAGTTCACTACTACCCCTATGTGAGTCTATCACTTTAGCAGTTTAATCTTAATCTTATATTCTCATGATAAATGAACTGCCTTGTTCAATGCATCATGATTGAGGATCCTTCTCTGGTTGGTCATCTTATTATATGGTAAAATTTTACTCTGTATACTACATGTCAGTTGGAAACCATTCAAGTGGCACCCAAAAATGATGCAACTCAAGGAAGGAAAACAAAAAAGCTCTATTTCAAATTGATTCTATACATAAAGAGGTTTTACAGATAAGATTGATGTTCAGGCATTGATGTAGGTGTCTTTGTCTATCTTGGTAGCCTTTAGCAGTCATTTTTGTGCTAGTTTTTGTTTTTTATGATGCCTTTCTTTGCAGAAGTAAATATTTTTGGGGGACGTTTGTCATTTTCTTACAATTTACATAGAGAATAGCATTTATCTAGGGGGTGAAGAGTGAATCAGTTATAAATTTATGGAAATGACCACTGTTCCCACCCTTGGTGGTGCAGTGTTTTTCATTTAGTCATCTTCTACCTTGTGAAGGTAAATCCCACCACCACATGTTAGAAAGTTTGATGGTCTTTACTATCACTACATTCCTTTGCTCATTATCTTCTACCTTTCTCCTCTTTTCAACCCTTCTTCATTCTCATGTGAATGATATAAAAATATTAAAAGTCACCTTACAAACGCTGATATGGAATTCAATGCAAATTCATTTCTTTTTTCTTTTTAATTTCCTCTAGTATATATTTTGCTGATGCACGGATTCATGTTATTGGACATGGAGTGTCATCACCAGCTTTTGCTGCATGGCATGGGTAACTCTTTTAGGTTGGTTTCTTTCTTCATTCCAGAAAGCTTATTACAATGACTTGTTCCCATTCTAGTTTAATTCATTGTGCCCAGAAAGTTCATGGTACTCCTGCTATCAATTCTTTAGCTATTTGGGCTGTGACAAGTAAATTCTTCATTGGAATATGTTAATACATGACCTCTGTGAGCTTATCTTTCTATAGAAGAACTGTATCATATTAAGAGTTGGTTTATGGTGTTAATCTTTTATCTTCTTTAGAACTGTAATGCGCTGCTTTGCTTATTGTATCCAGAAACTTGTATTTTAGAAAAGCATTTAGTTACACAATTTTCTTGTGTTGCAGGACATGTGACCACATTGTTCTTGTACACTACAGAGAAATCACTGATGTGAGTTACCGACTCCTGCTACTTGGACATGCCAGGCATTTTCTCATGCTTGTGTTTATAACCTGCTTGTGACTAACTTCCATTGACGAGGAATTCTGCATGTATTATGTCTATTGACATCCACAATACAAGATTATGCACAATATGTTTGTATTGTTTGCTAGTAAGACTTGAAGTGCATTATCATTATGTTGAAAACAATCCACTTGTCAACAGTCATTAGGTTGAAAAGAACTCATCTCTTGGATCGTTTCAAAATGCATCAATTGCAGAAAGCCTAGCAACAGTCACTATGATACAAGGTAGGCCCATTGTCTACATGTGGGACCACCCAAGATAGTTTAGGAATTATTTTCCCTATTTTTTTCGTTAGAATTTTAATTTTATGTAATGAGTTATCATTAGGATAGTTTCCTAATTTGATTAGGTGACTTAGCCCCTAAGTATTCTTTTCTTATTTATGTTCACATTGTAACGATTAGAATTTAGAGAGTTGATTAATGATATTGTGCGAGTATTTATCCCTTGAAGTGCATCCTCATGTTATCGTCTCTGCAGAGACTTCTTATTGTGTCTGCGGACACATGCTTCGGCACTTAATGCCAGCCTTAACCCTAGGACCTGCATCACACTGACACCAGATAGAGCTGCACATTTTCACACTTCCTAGATAGAAATTCAAATGCAATAGTGTTGAAAACTCAGATCTAGTAGAGATCTGAAGAGAAACTGTCACAACAGTTTAGAACCACCACCAGATTTTTGTCACTAAAGCCAAGTAGAAAATAGAAAGTGGAACTGCAAACAAACTTTCGGACATAAGATGAGCTGCAAAATACTACACTAATCTCGCTAAAATATGCCTATACAATAATACAAATCTTGTTTTCTTTCAGATGCCAATAAGCCTTAATTCTCTCTACAATGAGAGTAGTGGACTGATTTGCTATCTTGGAAAATATGGGTTAACTTGTAATTATTGGAAAGGGAGTTTTTTTCATTTTTCATTTTTGTAATTTCAGAAATATGCCAAATGATATTTGTAAATGGTCATGCAACTCCAAGGAAGAGAACCAAAATTTCTCCTCCAAATTCTTCTTATCTTCTCTTTATTTGAGGGTTTTCGAAACCTTTAAGAAAGAAACTGATGTGGGACAGACCTATCTATCTTGACCAGCTTTTGGGCCCAATCCAGCCCAACCATTTATAATTGGTTTTGTTTATTTTATTAATTGAGTTGTATGTAGGGTATACAAGTCTTCATTGAATTATGCAAGTAGGGTCCATAGGTTTTATTTGAGAGTTTAATATTGACCATTAACTGTTTCTATGGTTGGGATTAGTTTTATGTTTTATCTTTTGCCTATATATTGATGTAAAGACTCTTGGCTTAGACAATGGTTGATGATAATTAAAATTGAGTTTTGAGTTCTCCTTCGAGATCTTCATTTTCCATTTGAATTGGAGTTTGGCGCTAGGCCAATTTTCAGACGAAAGCCTTACCTATTCCCCCATCTCTTCCATCTCCACCTTGCTCACCCCACATCTGGTACCCCATTCCACATTAATTGGTATCGGTGAATTCTCAAGGCTCCAATGTTTATGTAAATTGAAGAGCAAGACACATGATTTTGATCGCTTTCCCGAAGGTTGGCAACCAAGCATATTGGAGAATATGAAAGACTGCAAAGATATTTTTGAAGGATATAGGGAAGCAATCCATGTCGAGTACATGATTAAATGGTATTGCATGCAAAAAGCTAAGTCTCAAAAAATAACAAAAGCACAAGTTGTTGAACCCATGGCAAAGGATATCGAGCCTGACATTGAGAAGCAAGAACATGAAAAGAAGGAATTCAAAACAAATTTAAATAAAACAACTTATAGAGCTCTTAATATGGATGAGACTTAAATGGAATTCGAAGATAAAATGTCTGAATTTCCATCTTTTGACAATGTTTATCAAAAGACACAAGCAGAAAAGAAAGAAGTGGACATTGAAGAATTGGATATAAATATAATTAGCTAGGAGTTCGATCATTTTATTGGCCCCATCGTAAACCTACTTCCAGAAGAGTCGATTGAGTTATCAGAAGCAAATGCTAATGATCAGGAGGTTGTAAAAGAATATCCAATCATAGAGGTTCCTCATATTGATTTTGTCCTCGGATATTGACCATTGAAATTAGAAGATCATGTGCAAATAGTACAAATTCAAGACTTGAAGCATCAATTTGGTTGAGTGCACATCCAATCTAACTCTGGACATCAAGAGAAACAATGCCTAAAGTCTACTTGGAATAAGAGATCGAATGAATTTTCAAAGCTATATGAAGAACCTGAAGATCACGAAGAACATCGGGAAGCTATAAGGTTGATTTTCGATCCTGGAGGACATCTACAAAACTCGAGGTCGAGTTCTTTCCAAGATGGGGAGAAGTTGATGCAGGATAGACCCATGATCCTCTTGGGCCGACTAGCTTTTGGTCCCAGTCCAGCCCAACCATTTATATTTGGTTTTGTTTATTTTATTAATTGAGTTGTAAGCTGGGTCGACAAGTCTTTATTGATTTATGCAAGTAGGGTCAAGTGTTTAATCTTGACCATTAATTGTTTGTCTGTTTCTATGGTTGAGATTAGTTTTAACTTTTATCTTTTGCCTATATATATTGATGTAAACCTCTTGGGTTAGACGATGGTTTATGATAATGAAAATTGAGTTTTGAGTTCTCCTTCGAGTTCCTCTTCTAGTTCTTGTTGAGATCTTCCTTTGCCTCATGATTGACGTTTGTTGCAAGGCCAATTTTCAAGTGAAAGCCTGACCTATTCCCCTATCTCTTCCATCTCTACCTTGCTTGCCTCCGTTCCGCATTAGAAACCCTAGAAATAATCATTTTAGATGTTTTAACATTAAGAAGTCAGATCAGTCCTCCAAATCCTAGATGAAATGCCATTTTGTGAAAAGAGAGCAACTTGTATCTGTAGCTGGACTCAGCCATTTCTAGTTTGGGTCTTAGTTGATTTGGAATTGACTTGGCACTTATATTAAACATAAAGTATAAAAACAAAAAGAATGAAAGGGCTTTTTTTTGCAAAATTACTTTAAATTGGAGAATATATATATATAAATATAATAGAGAGAGAGGATTCGTTGTACTGTGTTGTTGCTCTGCTGGCTGCTATGCCATGTTGTGCTGCTGTTGCCTCCCGACACTGCTTCTTCTCCTCTCTCTCTCTCTCCCTCCTTTTTATTCTTCAGCAGTCCCTTGTAGTTGCTGCTGCTACTTTTCTGCTTCACCAGTTAGCTACACCCTTGGAGTGAGATTACAAGAGAGACTTACGGGGTTATTGAAGAGATGGTAGCTGTTGGATGTTTTTCTCCTATTTTTCTATATATTTTTGTTAGCATTGCATAGGGACTCAATTGACTTGCCTGAGTCCCATGCAACTCGCTCAAGTCGGGTGACTTGACTCAGACTCGACCCTGGCCGAGTCGGGTCCCGGTTTTGCTTTTTAAATCCCTAGTCGAGTATAAGTAGGATCCTTCAAAACACAGTCATAACACCTCAATGCTTCTTGTGATTAGATCCAATGGATTGTGAATATATTCAAAAAGTCTTCCTTGAACGAGGAAAACCAATATGAAAGACCTTTGATGCATGCAACAGATTGAAGATTTTCTGCCGGACTGTGCATATTTTTCTATAAAATCTGTATATCACCCTTAAATCCTTCTAAAAGACTCCAACAAAAATGTTCATTAAGTTCTAGAAATCAGGGGGATTGGACCCATGTAGATATAATATTATACCCTACAATTTTCTCCATACAACCACTGACATCAGCACCAAGAGTTAATGAAATCACTTCGGATTGTATATGGTGCTCAAATACCAATTTTGGTTTTCAATCTTTGGTACAAGGTTGGTGATGAGATTTGAAGTAGAAATACAGGGGACGGAGAGGGAAGAGGAGAGAGATAATAGTGCGACGGAAGGCGGCTTGTATTTTCTAGGATCATTACAAGGATGGAGAATTATATACCATTATAAAACAATAAAAGTCAAGTATACCCACATACATTTTAAACATAATAGCATTTACCAACAATTGCAAGGATGATAAAAAGAGACATTTTTCCAGTGAGAAACAATCTTCAATGATTGGGTTGTAATTTGCTTGGGCAATTTCTCACGCCTTCATAAGAAATTGAGCAGCTTTTGAAGACAATGATATGTTGTGCTCATGGTTCAAAATAGCGGCCGCTATGCTATTTTGAAAATAGCGGCGCTACGGTCTAAAACCTAGTGCAACCAATCAGTTTTAATTTAAAACATTATTTTTTCTATTTCCTCTCCTCAGTGGCCTTTTCTAAAGTTGTCTCTAACCTTATATGGTTCCAAATCACTAAAAAAAAAAAGCACAAGATTAACTACTACACGAGAGTTAAATTCTTTTGATCACTTAAAAAAATTCACATTGCTATGCCGCTATGTATCGCCCACTACGTAGCGTTTTGACTCGGGTTTGATGGTTGTTTCTTCCATTACTTATCATTAATCAAGCCACAATGATTCTTGCAGCTCATTGGTTTGGGCACCATTGCTGAATTTTCTGTGGATTTGTCCCCCTAATGAGCCTGGGACCCTTCGCTTGTTACAAGAAGGTTGACAATTTATGGCTAAATCATCGTTAAGGTATTGGAGGGTGACAGGAATCATGAGTATTTTGGAATTTTAGAAAATTGAAGGGAGGAGATTAAGACTTTATTATTGGTTAGTATTTGATTAGGCTCACTTTTTATTTGAGAAAAGCAATAACTATTTGTAAGTGTAAAAGGTTTTCTTTACTAGATGATGAAGGAAAATACTTTTTCCGTCAATAGAAGTTTGTGTAAAAACACTTTTTATTATAAGATTGATCTCTTTACTAATTTGATTGATGCTAACCTTTTAAGGTAGGAACAATAATCAATTCTTTTGTCATTTTATGGTTCACTTACTCCTTGTGTCTGCTTTCTGCAGCAATTTTGATATAACATTTGACCGAGCATAGCATCTGAACTGCTGTTGCCTGGATATATGATTTTCTGTTTTGGTTTGACTATACATGTTGTAAATTGTGTCATGCAGAGAAAGACCTATAATGGATCAACCTCAGACTTGTTGCCAGATTCATTTTCCATTTTCAGCCAGAGTTCTGGATACTGTAATGTACATCCAGGTTCTTCTTCTGGAATCAGTGAATCACACGAGTCATACCAGAGTGCTTTTAGTCCAGGTTCTGTGGAAGAAGTTAGTTCTCCGTTTGTTGGCAGGAATAATAACATGGATCGCGTGGATGTGGACGGACCAGGTGAGTTTGGCGGTTCATCATATCCAGAGGTTAATCAAGCACTGAGGAGGCTGACAGTACAATTAAGCTTGGACGATGACGATGGTCTCATGTACTTAGAGAAGCTTCCTCCAGATTACAGTCAGATTGAGAACCCACAGGACTCAGAACTTCTAGTTTATGGAAGTGAAGAGTCCAAACATGATGCACTTATAGGTCTGCCACTTGGGGAACACGACCAATGGTCAGTTGGAAATAATGGAGTGCAAGCCAACTTAAAGGAACTATTGCTGCAGAATTCAGGTTTGTTTTCTAAGCTCCTACTAAAGAAAGCAAACTTTGGGATAGTTGTTAGATGATAGTTCTTAGCCGTTCCTATTTCATTGTTCTTTCTGTTTCTGTTTTTTTTTTTCTTTTTGGATCAGTTATTTCATTGTTCCATTGGAATGCCTTCTGATGCAGGCCTGATCATGGGTCAGCTATCCCATTGCGCCCAGCCCATTGGACTTCATTGGTCCAATGGGACATCCATTTAATTAGGTATCTTATTTAAAAAGTTAGTTTATTTAAAAGTATTTAAACTATGATGCACGGATGCTTCAAAATGGACAAAGTTTCGTGTCGTATCGTATCTAATACTTCACTTTTTATGTGTAAAACCCGTGTCCCTGCTGTAACTATCACGTATCCTTGTCATATCCAAGCCGTATCCGGGCATCATAGTATTTAAAAATAGGAGTTTTATTTAATTTGGATTGTTAGGCAAGTTTAGTGATTTACTTTCCTTTATTGTTTAGGAAAGTCTTGGTCTCCAAGTTATAGAAAGATGATCCTACTCTATATAAGGGTTGGCAGGTCTCATTGTAATTCTCATGCTTATTCCAATTAATAAAAGAATCCTGAGTTATCTCTTCAGTTATGCGTGTTTCCTATATGAGTGTGCCCTAGTGGCCAAATCCATGTTTGGATTCGATCAATCCCTTGAGAGATTGGTCTATTTTTCGGTCGAAGATCCGGGGCTACATCACCTTCTTACACATTTTAGTTGCAAAGTTTTTTTAAAAGAATGGATAAATGAGAAACTCAAATGCAGTGCATTGCCATATGTCTAACTTGTAATGCCATATCCTGTGGAAATAAGTTCGGCACCATGCTTAGCTGATCCACCATCCAATGGTTTGCTTCCTTCTGAACATGAGATATCCCCTATTGAGAAGAGAATGGGCTCCATCTCTTCTACTGAGACAGCCACATCGAGGAGGGAAATTTTACCTTTGAGCCACCAGACCACTTCAAGTCTTTCTCAATTTCTTGTTGAAGTTTCCTATGGTGGAAAAAAGTGCATTCCCCTATTACTTTAGGTTTAGGTCATTTAACTCTTTAATTTGATTGACTTTATAACTTCTCCCTAAATAGAAGGCTGATTGCACTATTGTAGTAATGGATCTACTTTGGGATGCTCATTATAGAAAGTGATGATCTGAAGGTGTTATATGCGAAGAATATTGAAAGAGGAAGGAGAGGAGGAAATGATCGAGGGAGTTCGGGGGAGAAGAAAGTGAAGTCTACTTACTGCTACTGATTCATTAATAGCAATATGGAGTGTAACAAGGAAGACAGTAAGGCACATCATAGTGAACTCACAACATTTCTCCTTAGGTGGGAGAATAGATTTCAATCATCTCTAGCTTGGCAAAAGTTGATCTTAGGGATCTCAATGCAATCCTTTTGTAAAGACGTCGCTGATCAGCCTAACATATGGAGTTATGATTTTCCCATTGGCAACATCATCTTTGATACATTGGTACTCAAGCAGTCAACCTCAATGGGTTTAGTTCACTAGTGAAATTTATTTCTGGATTATGCAAATAAAAACAATTTAATTTACTAGAAAGTTGCCCTCGTCATTGTCATCATCAAAGCTTGGTCCCAAATATGTTGGGATCGGCTGCATGAATTCTGGCAAGTAGTAAGTAATAAATTTATTTACTAGAAAATATGTCAAAAAATATTTAAGTCGTGAATGGCAGCAGAAATAATTGTATATTTGGTTTGGTAACTAATTTTGAATTCACTTAGGCTGACAACTCAATGTTGTCCAAATTCCTTTACCCTGCTGTAAGGGAGACTACAGGTCGTGTGGAATCCTATTGTTCATGTGAGAAAATGTTGAGTTGTGTGGAATCTCACTGGTCAGACAAGCACCTTGCAAAACAGTGTTAACATAAGTTATATTCTTAAACAAAAATGACTTGGTCATCTTGGTGTAGTCCAAATTACAAATGAAGCTTCATATGTTAGTGGAGTGCATGGTTACCCACTGTCCATTGCACATTAGGGATGGTATGGAGGCCAGGAAACGGTGCTATTCATTTTTTTTTTTTTTTTCTTAATTTATTTCTTCTGCCCTTTCTGGCTCATATCAAGATCAGTTCATGTCTGAACACTGATTTGAAGCATCGCCAATCGTTATTCGGTGAAAAAGCATCTTGCATACCGAAATTGGAACATCCGAGACAGCTTAACCCCTGACATTTATAGTATATGAAGAGAAGTTCCTGTACTTCACTCAAGTTCAGTAAGAGAATGAAAGTTTTTACTCTCTTCTTGTTAACAACATAACCATTTAATTGCTTCCTATAGGTGATACTGAGAAGCAGGATGGGCAACCATTTGATCCAGGATGCAAAACTGATAGGAAAGAACCTAATTCTTGGAAAGAGATGCTGGAGATGTCTTCGATATCAACTGGGATTAATTCTCAGAATAAGCCTTTGGACATACTGCCCCTAAATGGCGTTTCTCATCCTCCTCAAAATGAGATCTTCAAGTATGAAGCGGGGTATCATTCCAAGGATGCAACATCACTTGAAACTGTGAGAACCACACCTTGTGCAAATATTCTTATTTCTATTTTTTCTTTTATGATAATCCTTCTATGTTTTGCTTTGGACCTATCTTAAATCAAATTACTTCAATTCTGTGGCAATATTGAGCTAGGTGTACCAGCAAAAAAATTTATGCTTCCTGAGTGATCCCATTCTATATGTCTATAACTGTTGGGAAGCACCCACTTGAATGTCATATTGTTGTGCACGAGTCGAATGTAAGTGTTGCTGCTTGTGTAAAGGGGACTGAAAATTTTCAAAGTGTGGCTTACGGTTCTACACAGAAGGGGCCAATGACAGAAATTCTTGTGCTTAAGGCATTTTTCTTTAAGTATAGGATTCTATTTTTAGAAAGTATGGCCAGTTAGGTTTTCTATTTTAGTTACGACTATGATATATGGATTTTGGAAGTGTCTCACTTGTTATGGAATTTGTTAGGGAGTTTCCAATCGAGAGAGGTCCTACTGGCTAGAAGGTCTCAAAAAGTCGTTATACAAATTTAATAGGTTCGATGAATGTTCAATGTGGGTTTGGATTAAAAATTTGGGAGTTAAGAAAAATTAATTTTTTTTTCCTAACAAATCTGGTGACAGAGAGATTGATTGTTGATTGTGGATTTCTTGGAGGTGACAGAGAGATGAAAGAATCACCAGCATGAACCTCCACTACCCAGAATACCTCCAGACACAGGTAGAAAACATGAACATCAACTCAAATAAAACATTCTCAGGAAAAAGGCCCAATGAATATAGGCTCAGAAGTGAAAGGTACTGACTCCTGCTTTCTGTTGCACCCTCACGTAGCAGCACATGAAGACTCCTTTACTGCTGTTTCAATGCCAAACAGCACTTAGACATCACATACCTCTATAAATGACCTTCTTGGAAAGAACCTACAGCCCTAGAAGGTTGATTCTTGAGTACGTTCTTTAATCCAGCCCTTGACATCTTAAGGATGTTCCTCCTCGATTAGAATTTAGAATGCTCTGATACCAAGTTAAGTTCTTGGTTTAATACTATCTAGAATTTTATCTTTGACTGTCAAAGAAACCCTAGATTTAGGAAACAGCAGAGCAAGAAATAGAAGATGATTTATATCAAATGAACTACATAGATAGGTTTTCCAGGGATGGGCAACACCTCATTAATATTTACATAAAACTCCTAACTAATTTTTGCTATTACAAAACGGTCCTGTAACTTCCTAAATTACAGATAATTGCATGCTGACTTTTGCATGCTGACTTTTAACAGAATGTCGATATATGTAAAAATTATGGAAGATTGATTTGGGGGAATGGTGAATGAAGATTTAAAATGTTAAGTGGTGTTTTTTTTTTTTTTTTTTTTTTTTTTTTTTTTTTTGTATCCATGAATTCTACCTTCCATCTAGTGGATGTGAAGATTATGTTGGGGTGAGAGGCCTTTTTTCTGTTGATGTGGAGCCACTACAATATCTTGTGGTCTAAGGCTGCCCTGCATTTGTTGTGCATACCTTTCAGAGATTGAGCTATCCCACATTTCATAGATTTTAGTAGTGCTGAATTTGGAAGTCTTTGTCTTACTAGGAGAAACCTACTAGGTCTTAAAAAAAAAAAAAAAAAGAAAAAAGAAAAAGAAAAACACTACGAGGAGAAACGATGGTTGCATGTCTTTAATTGCCCAGATATGGACATGGGCTACTGGGTTACAGACTTGCAATTCTGAAATCTAAGATACGTATGATTTTGAACACCTACCCATTGCATGCTATTAATATATGTCTTGTTTTCCTTGAAGCATGCTATTAATATTTAACATTATGCTTTTTTATCAGAAATTTATTTTTCTTTTTTTTTAACCTACTCCAGTACTATAAAGTGATCCATATTTCAATATATCAGTTCCCTTTAGTATATTGATGTTTAAATTGTTCTTTTTCTTTATAAATACCATATTAGTTTGTTTATACCTCACCATCCTCCTGAGTAACGGAGTTGAATTTTATACTGATTTGAAACTTCTGTACAGGGGTCCCTATTTTTGTCAGACAGAGGTAATGTATCCACTGATCTATCTATGCAGCCGGAAAAATTGATATTCCAGTGGCAAGACTTTAAAGGAATGAATGAAGCAAATCAGAGTAATTGTCATAGAAATTCTGAGAGTGATTTCAGTTTACAACTTTCAGCCACTAGACAGTTTCTGTTAGGCTCCGATGATGCAATCATATCGCCATCTTCAAGTGAACTGACTCAAAAAGATGAAAAATCTGTACATTCTTCTATACATTCCTCTGCAACACCTACTATTGGGACCGACTCTGGTATAGGGATGCTCGGAAGAACAGATAGCATTGCTTGGATGGAGACTGGGAACATACCTATTGTCAAACATACTCCTGACTGCTATGAGGTGTGGTTTAACCAAAAGAATAGTATTGCGACTCCTGTGGAAGCCGACTCTAGTTTGACTATTCCACGAGAACAGCACTTTAGCATTCGTGAAATATCCCCTGGATGGGCATATTCTACTGAAAGTACAAAAGTATGTGCAGTAAGTTGCTAAATTCGATGACATATTTTTTCTCATCATTTACTAACTGTTTATTGTGAAAGTAACCTTTTAATTCATTGTTTTTTTTTGAAGATAAATCTTTCAGGGCAGAGTTTCAAACTAGTTAAATTAAATGTCTTCTTTGAGGCCCGGATTTCTTTTTAAGCATAATGAACTCCTTAGCCTTGGCCCATGAACTAGCAACTTTGAATCTGCCTTTAGCATGACCGGACCATTAAATCTTGCTTCTGTGATTTTTAGCCCTTGGTGGCTACGATGTCTGCCCTATTTGAATCACTGAACCCTCCAGGCCTAGAAGACACCAAAATGGTGATCCATTTTCACCTTTGATCACACTCCACATATTTGAACACCACATTGCCTTTGGAACTTCCACCTACATTAGATTTAAAGCCCTTGGAGGTGGATGAACCAACTTTAATGAATGGCTTGGTACCCCCCTTGGTCTATCTGTGTTAAAGTCATTTATTTCTGGTAAGTTCAAAAGCAGATACACCTGCTGATTTGGCTCCGCTGATCTCTCCACTAATGCTTTGCTGATCAACGGATTTCACTACAATGCTGAATTTTTTTCTTTCATCCGCCATAGAAAAGATGAAGACTTTTGAAGGTAATAGGGATAACCATCGTTTCCAGTTGATGAATTGGAAGGAGGTGCAAAAGCTGAAAAAGGGTGCCCTAGCAATTGAAAAATTGAAGGTAAGGAATGGCCTTTCCAATGAGTGGAGGGCGATATGGAAAGAAACCAGAAATGTTGTGGGAGGTCATTACCAATCATATGGTGGTGGCAATAAGGGCAGTCAGGTCTCGGATATGATCTGAAATAACCATGGTTCAAAAGTGTGGCCAGATTTAAATGATTGGGAATGATGATCAATAATGTGTCCAAAGCTTTTTACAGGGGGTGATCTTTCATGTGGACAAATTAGATAAAAACAAGGATTTAAAACTTGGACTCGAGAGGCAACTCGCCTCCCATTGAGACAAGTCGATCCACACTTTGGGCCTTCCTAAAATCATTAAGAAAATTGGATTGGGAAGTTGAAACCATTTGTCTGGAAGATGAAAGGACTTTTTTTCTGAAACAAAACCCAATGCCCCTTAATGTAAGTGGCCAACTAAGCGGGTGGAAAGGGCTAATGAAGACGCTTTATTTAATGGGCCAATTAAGAGTCTTAATTTAAGGGTCTAATTAAGAGGGTGCAAAGGTCAAATGGCTCAAAGATGAAATAATCTTGCATGGGAAGATGAAAGGTCTGAAAAATACTTTCTTTGGAAAAAAAAACCCATTATTGCTTGATCTAAGGGGCTAAAGTCAAATGGATGGATGATGAAATGGTTTTGCATGGGAAGATGAAAGGCCCCCTTCTTTTTTTTTTTTTTTTTTTTTTTTTTTTGTGGTGGGTGGGGAACCCATTGTTGCTTGATTTAAGGGGCTAATAAAGAGGTAGGAATGGTCAAATGGCTAGGAAGGTGAAATAATTTTGCATGGGAAGTTGAAATGTCTTTTTTTGGACATAAAACCAATTGTTACTTGATTTGAGGGGTTTAATAAGAGGGTAGAAAGGTCAAATGGCTAGGAAGCTGAAATAGTTTTGCATGGGACAATGAAAGGACTTCTTTGGAAACAAAACTAAATTATTGCTTGATTTAAGGGCTAATTAAGAGCTGATTTGGTTGGTGGGCCCACATGGACCCCATGGAGATTGCTATATTTTGTACTTGTGTCAATCATTGCTTTTAAAAATAATTAAGGAAATTACTGAAAATATCCTCAGTACCTGAGTTCCTGGAAAGCAATTAGGAAAGCAAAAATAAAGTAAAGAGATTAAATAGTGCCAAGTAACAATGCATTGGGTTGGGCATCCGCAGACATGCTTTCCCCTGATCATGGATATTATGATTTTCGTACTAAATGTAATTGAGTGGTTATTTTTTGCACAGTGAAGTTCGAAGATATAGGACAACACTATCAGAACCTTAATGTATATGAAGCCACTGCCAGCCTTGATAGATGAGGGAAAGCCTTAATGATGATGCCATCCGTGCTGACATACACCAACATAAACAGATCATCTGGAAAAATACTTGTGAACAAGAGTACTTGCAGACAAGTTATACGTATACCTACCTTCATGCATGTGTGTGTACTCAATACTCATTCATTGCTTGGTCATTGAAGTAGTCCAGAAAGGGAACTTTTGCTAGCATGCACATTTGAATGCCTCTATCTTACCTACCTTGCACTTCTTCCTGATGAATTTGATATTTCCAAATTCTTCTGCCAAGTTAACATAACATGTTTTCGCTAACCTGCAAAAGTATTATCTGTCTCAAGTTTCTTTTTATTACTGGGTATTGTCACTTGTTAAATATCATGGATCAGAAACTTTAATACAGAACTACTCAATGCAGCTTATCATCACTGGAGATTTTCTGTGTGATCATTTGGAGCATGTATGGGGATGTATGTTTGGTGACATTGAAGTCCCTGCTGAAGTCATTCAGGCTGGTGTCCTCCGCTGCCAGGCTCCTCAACACAAAGCTGGAAAGGTCACTTTTTGCATCACATCTGGTAATAAAGAACCATGTAGCGAAGTTAGAGAGTTCGAGTATCGCATGCAACTAAAGAGCTCTACTTTGGACGACGACTTGCCAGAGAAAGATGCATATAAGAGCACAGAAGAACTGCTTTTGCTTGCCAAATTTGCAAAGAACCTACTCGTTGGGCATGATAGTTCATCTGTTGCTAGAGTAGATTATGTTGAATCAGGGGTTGGAAACTTGAGAAAATCAAGGATAGCTGATGATCCATGGGGTCAAATTATAGAGTCACTCTTAATTGGCAGTGAGAATCCATCCACTATCATGGATAGTATTCTTCAAGAGCTTTTGAAGGACAAGTTGCAGCAGTGGCTATCATCCAGATGCCGTGGAGGTGAAGTAACAGATAATTCCTTGTCTAAGGAAGAACGGGGCATAATACACATGATAGCTGGTTTGGGTTATGAGTGGGCTTTAAATTCAATTCTTAATGTGGGGGTTGGTATAAATTTCCGTGATTTGAATGGGTGGACTGCCCTTCACTGGGCTGCTCGTTTTGGAAGGTAAGTTTTCTGCATTAGTAGTTGTGTTACATTGAGATTTGCATAAGATTCAGCACGCAATGTCCATTGAGCACCTGCGCAGCACACCAAAAACTAGGAGTTTTACACACCAACTCACAACAAAACTTATAGGCACCACCATCTGACAATTAAATTGTTCATATGGTGGACCATGGCTGACTCAGAGAAAAAAATATCCCCTTTTTCATTATTTTATTATTCAAGTTGAGCACTGCGTATCATGTACAATTTTTTCGCATTGCCCATCTTATTTCGTGGTTATGATCAGTTGATAAGTTGGTTATTGGGTTGTGGACCTGTGGTGTCTCCCTGGGTGCGGCCCACTAGATCAATGGACTATGTTGCCCAGATGGACCTCTCTACAGTTTCACAGGGTCAAACATAGAAGTAAATTTTCTATCTAGCAAACTTAAGATCCCACTTTGCTATAACTTATAACACTGGGAAGATCTTTTCAGATGCAAAAACTGTGTCCTTACACTGTTTACAGAACTGTAAACCATGATTTTTGTATCTAATTTATTTATGTTGTAGATCTTGTAAAAACAATATTATGTTTGCTACAGGGAAAAAATGGTAGCTGCACTTTTAGCTGCTGGCGCGTCTGCTGGGGCAGTGACTGATCCCACTTCACAAGATCCAGTAGGTAAAAGCCCTGCATCCATTGCTGCTGCCTGTGGCCACAAAGGACTTGCAGGATATCTGTCTGAGGTGGCATTAACAAGTCATCTTTCATCACTTACTCTGAAAGAAAGCAAGATTTCTGAAGGGTCAGCTTCTGTAGAAGCTGAAAGAACAGTGGAGAGCATTTCAGATAAGAGCATACAGATACCTGCTGATGCAATTGAGGATCAGCTTTCACTCATAGATTCCTTGGCAGCAGTCCGGAATGCTGCCCAGGCTGCAGCTCGTATACAATCTGCTTTCCATGCTTATTCCTTTAGGAGAAGGCAGCAGAGGGCTGCTGCAAGTTGTGATGAGCATGGTTTGACTGCAGATGATATTCATGGGCTTTCAGCTGCGTCAAAGCTTCTTGGTCTTCGTGATCACAAGTTAAATACAGCAGCTCTGTCCATCCAAAAGAAATACCGCGGATGGAAAGGACGCAAAGAATTTTTAGCATTGCGCCAAAATGTAGTGAAGATTCAGGTAATTCAACTTTCATATGTTGCAGATGTGTGTTTATCCATTAGGGATCAACATTATGCCTGGATGGGGATGGTCACCAACCAATTATCTAAAGGATCCAACAAAGTTAGACATGGATCATCCTTCTTCAAATCTGACCACACCTTTTCATCCTTTTGGATGCTAAAGGAAACTGCTTACTTGACTAACAAAGGATCCAACCTAAAAAAGTCCCAGATAGAGACCACCCAAGATATGATGACTCATACCCTTACCCTTGCCTTTAAAGTGGATTCCCAGCCCCACCTTATTGCAGAAGTGTGGAAAGGAAATGTCTATCATGGATTCCCAAGGTGCACTCTATCACGTTGTCTAGATTGTGACGACTGTGAAGACACTTAGTTATGCATAAAGTTCAGGGTAGGGTACCATACCTTATGAGTACTACTACTTTAGATAGTCCGTCATGTACCATACACTTTCTTAGTTTTGAATAGTTAGTCAAGCCTCATTGTAATTATGTAGATAAGCTTGTTACTAATATTGTACATGAGACCTCATTATAAATAGAGTGGTTGGGAAGCATTAACCCAACAACCACTGATGTTAAATCTCTTGGTTGGTCTTGATATTACAGCCAACGGTCTTGATTTTGTCTAATCCAAGTGATATAGGATTCTAATTGCAAATGTGGGGGCCATCAGTCCTGAATTGCCATTTTCTGTCTTTTGATTATCTCCCATATATCATGGGGCCCACTGGTCATTGAAGAAAGACCAATACCTTTTCTTTTTCTTTCTACTCTACTGCGTGTAGGGGGGTTCCAGAGCCCCTACAAGATTTCCTACAAGTAAATCAGTCCTCTGCAGCTTTCACTATACACTGTCCGATTGACAGATTTTTGGTGGGGCCCACTCCAGATTTTGAATTTTCTGGATTTCTACACAACATGGGTTTTTTTTCCCTGAAAGAAGTGGTTCCCATCATTTGGCTGCTTCTTTGTTCCACTTCATTGGATCCTCCCATGTTTGAAAAAAGTCAACTTCTTGTGCAATTTAAGTTTGCTCCTTTTTCTTCTCCTTTAACCATGACAGGGATTGGGAATCATTTATTTTCCATGTAGAAATAACATATTAAATTAGTAATCTAGTAGAATGAACTAAATATATACATTTTATATGTTGTTTTCACTTATTATAATATTTTTTGTAACTTTTATAAATGTATATACATATATATATATTAATTTCTATTATTATCCGAAACGCAACTTCAAAATGAAATGCCAAAACTGCTAAAACATATCAGTTTGGAGTCGAATTGAAACAGGATCCTGAATGAAATTGACAACTATAGATACACCAGTCTCATGTTCCATATCCATATTTTTTGGAACTTCCATTACTCCAGCATATAGTATTTCTCCAGCATATAGTATTCGTTTAGTGGTACCAGAGATGGTAAATGTCTAGATCCACATGAGAATCACTGCTAAAACCCTAATGAAGAAAGTTTGAAACTTCAAATATATTAGATACAGCATTTGACACATTAATGTATCCAATAAAATGTTTCAAGATGCCATTCAGCTTTGCAATTATATACAAGAAAAACCCTTTTTGATTAAATCATATGCAAAGCCAACATATTAGGGGAAAATGTTTTGAACATCATTTTTATTCATGCTTCTTAACAGGCTCATGTGCGAGGCCATCAGGTGAGGAGGAAGTACAAGTTTTTATGGACTGTTGGTGTTCTAGAGAAAGTCGTGCTGCGCTGGCGGCGAAAGGGAGTTGGTCTACGAGGATTCCGAGCTGAACCACTGCCCATCGATCAAAGTGAAGATGATGACATCCTTAAGGTCTTCAGAAAGCAGAAAGTAGATGTGGCTGTTGATGAAGCTGTGTCAAGGGTGCTTTCCATTGTTGATTCTCCCAAGGCACGGCAGCAATATCGTCGAATACTTGAAGGTTATAGGCAAGCTAAGGTACATTTGTTGTGATATGAATACCAAACCATAAACCTACAAAGTGTGAACATTGAGCTAGTGTGATATCATGAAACATCATGGTATAGAAATGGTGATTGGACCTGAGAAATTACGTCATCTATTCAACATGCAATGTAATTGGTGGGTCCAAGTTTCAGTAATATAAGCAGTTCATATAGAAGGCCTCATCTTAGGATGGCCCTGTCCTAGCATCGTCATATATGATGATTTAAATATTTTGATGGTATCTCGTAAATGAGAATTGGAGCCAAGTGAATCCACATTAACAAGGGCAAATTGGATGGCTGGATTCACTCAATGGAGAAAAATCAGGTATCATCCTGTTCAAAACAGTTCCAGTTTTTGTCCACAGCTTGGATCCCCAAGGGCCCTGTGTAAACAATTATAGGTCCTAGCGAATGCTTTGGTCAGAAATTTTATGGTATAGTCAGAAATTTTATGGTTCCCATAGAGTTTAGACAGTCATTTGTACTGCTCACATTGAAAAAATAGTAGTTAAGAAGAAAATGCATCTTTTAGCATATTCACTGTACCCAGAAGAAAACCATTGCCTTGGTGAATATTAGCTACCAACGATGACCATAGTCATTGCTGATACAAAACAGGGTGTATCATGTATGTTGAACCACCATTCCTCACATGTTGCCAGCTGTGTAAGACTAATGCCCTTAAATGAGTAAAACACCAACCCATCAACACCTCTAGCTTCAATCATTTTAAGGATGCCCATGTGGCTCTGAATTTTGTTTCCCAGTTAAGGTTTCACTTGCTGGAAACCATTTTCTGCCATTTTTAGAATTGCTTTAAGTATAATGCTAAATTTGTATGACCCACAGTAACTCCCGTTCTAGACGCCATTTAACTTAGTATGGTATAAAAATATCAAAAATTGAACATTTTTAAATAATTTATTGCTGGCTAGAAATTCTCTGGTTTAGGTTTTTATGAGTTCAAACACTTTGTATCCGTTCCTGTATTCTTGCAACCTAAATGGTATGGCTTCCTAGTCTTTAGTCTTTACCCAGTCCACCCTTGTTGAAAGTTATAACACACAGGTCAGAATGTCTATTCAAAATTTAGTCTGTCAAGCATTTACAACATGTTTCAGATTCCTGGAGAAATTCTATATTTGCAACACTAAGTATAGCAGGAAAAATCTATCAAAAACCCAACATTTTCTCTGACTAATTCTCTCTCAACTGCAGGCTCAAATAAGTAGCAACAATGGCAAGGCATTAAGTTCTCAAGGCAATGACATGGAAAGTGATGTTGATGACATGCATCATTTTGCATAGAAGGGCAATTGAGATTGGTGTGGATTGACCAAGGGCCCTTTTGGATATTCACAAACCAGTTGCAGGTTGAATTAAATTCAGTTTACACCTAAATTATGGATCATGCATTTGGATAACCTGAAATTTCATGCAAGTGGCGATTGTTTGTGTCATATCCAATTACAGGTATATGAATTTACAGTCAATTGGATTTACAAGTAAACTAAGTGCGCAGCAGCTGAGTTCTTTCCTACCAGGGCCCAAACTTTGTTTTAGGTAATCTTTATTCAAATTGCTGATCAGGTGACTTTTTAGCATTTATGGGTCAGGAAATTGTTAGTAACATCCCTGTTTCAGGTATTGTTTTCAGATTGAAGATTATGTGCCTATGATGATGCTGTAAATATTTGTCCTAAATCCGTGCATAAGACTCCTAGTCATAATCTAATCAGGAAGGAAGTCCTTTTCAAACTCTTTCATAGAGTCCGTATCCAACTTGGCTAACTCCCTCCGCCACGCTCGCTATAGCGAGCCATGCTTCTGCCTTTGACAGCACTTTTGGCCTTACATATTGTATTTATGTAGAAGCATGAAATGAATGCAAGAAATGGTTAGGTAAAGCAAAGTATTTTCCCCCATTTTTGGCAAAATGAGTTTCTTGGTAACTGCATTTAAAATTATTTCAGAAGTAATATTTCTTCATCAAGAATGAAGAGATTCTGATTAAAAAGGGGCATCCCTATTTGATGGTTTGGTTGCAGGTTGGTGAGAGCCAAAATCCACCAGTACAAAAAATGAAAATAGAAAAGGAGAAAAAATAAAATAAAAATTCTTGCATTGTTGTCTATCTTGTTTATAGAGGCTTGATCTAGTAGGAGCCAACTGCATTGTAATAAGATATGGCCTCCACTGTAGAGCATACTTGGGACATCACCAATCATGATTCTAGGTGGAATGAGAAGGTTGCAGTGGTTTTGGTTTTGGTCAGGTGAATAGGTCATCATCCTTAAATAGTTGACAGAGAGGGGCTTAGATTTACCGAAGGATGGCACCACAAAAAGATCTCACATGCGAGTATGTCAGTGCCAATCCTACGGGAGCTTGTATTGACCAAAGGTGGTCTTCACAATTAGGTTCTTTCATTTCAGCTCTTTTTTTGTCATATTCCCGACTTACATGTGCCAAACAAAGAAGCTTGAATGGCTGGAATTATTTAATTTTGTTATACCATGACCTGATTACTACTTGAATGATCTGATATCACACACAATTTACAGATGAGCATTTTCAGCACTTTACGATCAAAATGCGATGGGCTGGATGGTAAGGAATGAGGAATGTCTTATCTCTCTATTTCCACTGCATGTGATTTAAGCTGTCACTGATTTTTATTGAAGCTGATCGGATGAATGGTCCAGATCCTGCTGCCTATAGTAATGTTCCAAAGCAGATATCTGCTATTTCTTGTCATGGGTTACTACTAAATAACTTCTTCAACAGGATCAATAACTTCTTCAACAGGATCAAGTAAGAGAGTTGAGTCATCTGCTTCTTTCTGTTTTAGTGTCATCAACATGTGTACGGTGTGATAGTAATGCATCATCAGTGAGGGGCCAACTGTCAACGACTAATTGATAAAGTAATAATCTCTTCAAGTAGTAGTAAGCAGAATATATGATGCAGGGCTTGAAGGTGATAGCATATAGGGCTCATTGGGTGGCGATCCATTCGTGACCACTGGTCTAATCAGAGTCCAAAACTTGCACCAAGTCACCGTGATCCCTTTATATTTCCTTTTTTATGATATACTATGATCATATTTTATTCTTTTGTTTAAAGTAGGCAACGGATCATCCCGAAGGAAAACTGGTGGAACTAAAAGGATCAATAACTTCATTAAACTGTATGCATCCCATTGTCCATTTTCCTCGATTTGGATCGTGCCAGTAAATGGTTATGGCTCCCTGTCCCACTTTCTATGCTATGCTGGAGCTGGAAAAGCCTCGGGCCATCATAGTCGCAAAGCTAATGGATTTGTGTAGTTTACATGGGACAAGAACCTGTAACACAATTGGAAGGTGCTCAATATTGTTACAGCCTCAAGGTTGTGTGGTATATTAGCATTAAAAAAACAAAATTGTGATGCTTCCATGGAAGCTAGAGATTTCCGAGGATTAGGGCGTCCGCATGTGCTTCGGCAAAAGAGAAACAAATGGTAGTGGTGAGAGCACAGGCTCTCTCTCTCTCTCTCTCTCTCTCTAAGAAAATAAAACGGCAACCAATCCCCGTGAGGGAATATGATGCGTAAACATCTCCACCTTCGTCACCCTACACCTCTCCTTTTCCCTCAGCCTACTCATGCAGTGACAACATGATTGCAGAACATAATAAATGATTAAAATCAATTAGAACTGGCCAGGCACAGAGCCATTAATGGGTGCGTTTGGCATTGTGCCATTTGGACGTTTCCATGTTCCCACCAGATAAAGGTGCAAAAAACATGTTTGGCATGTGCAAATGATTCTTTCGAATTTTGTTCTCATGTGAAGAAATCTCAAAATCTTAACCTGCCAGCATAAGAAAGTTGGAACAAAAAAAAACTTAGTTTTTTTTAAGAAACAATTTGCTGGCATAATTGTTTCTTTCTTATCTCTTGCCTTTTAAAGAATATCATTTGAATATCCTCCCACTTATCCTAAATGTAGGCCCTACATTCACAATCCCAAAGGAGGTGGCCCCACTTTATAATTCCTAGAGGTGGATCACATGGTCGCAATTACAAAAGGTGGGCCCCTATTATAATTCTACAATGGTGGGACCAAATTATAAATCGCTGATAAAGATAGGCATCAAGTTGTAATTTCTCTAGGTGGGTTCCGTGTCCACAATCACATTTTAATGATGGCTCCTTGTTTGGATTTCTAAATGTGGGTACCAAATTGTAATTTTTTAAAGGTGGGTCCCGTGTTCACAATTAACGAAAAGTATAGCCCCACATTTTAATGATGGCCCCATGTTCGGATTTCTAAATGTAAGTACCACTTTGTAATTTTTTAAAGGTGGATTATGTGTTCACAATTAACAAAAAGTATGACCCCATATTATAATTCATATAATAGTGGGCCCACATAGTAGATTTTATAAATGTGCTACCCCCATGTTCTAATTTTTAAAGATTGGCACCATATTCTAATTTCTTAAGGTGGGTCATGTGTCTGCAATTACAAAAAAGGTGGCTCTACTTTGTAATTCATAAATATGGGTCACATGGTCTCATTTACAAAAGATGAACCCACATTGTAAATCATATGCATATAAGCTCATATTCTAATTACTAAAGGTGGATCACATATTTATATTTACAAAAGTTAGCCCACCTTATAATTCCTATAAAGGTGGGCCCACATTTTAAATCCAATGGATATCGGTTCCATATTCTAATTTTTAAAGGTTGGTACCACGTTGAAACTTCTACATGTGGGTCCTATATATGATAATAATAGTACTGCAAACAATAAAATGTGAAGTCCCGCATTGTAAATCCTATGTTTGCTACTTGGAGCAAAACTTTTATAATGTTACCAAACAAATTCCGTACAACATATTTTTAGTAAGGTAATTTAATATAATATTACCAAAGAAGTTCCGCAGAGTATAGACGCGGCATAACCTTATCTCAGCACAACCTAATCCGAGCACAAAATTGATAACAACACGAGAACGATGCCAAACACGCCCATTGCCTGTTCATATGGTTTTTTAATAGGTTTAGGTGGTTCTTGACCAGTTTTTGAAGAATTGTAGTTGGACTGATCCGTCAATCAAAGGCTTGGGTTTCGGTCTAAGAGCGTCCCACAGGCTGTTTGAGACCTGCTCTAAACAAAATGAAAGAAACTCTTTGGGCCTGTTTGTTTGCTTTATCATGGGAATTCAATCCATAGGATTCAATTGCTATGTATTATAATGCAAACTAACAGAGCCTTTACGATTGACTGGGACAACAGTCATCCAACAGAATCCAAGGAATTCGAGTTAGGCTGAGGCCATACAAGCGAATCAAAATTTTACAGACAAACATACTGAAACAGAACATATTGAATGCAGAGAGCGTGAGCGCCTAGAAAAGCATGTAAAGAAAAATAAGAAAAAAAAAGGTCAACATGATTTACATTTACCTCTCACTGTCTCACTCTCTCTGAGAAAAAGGTATACCAACAACAAAAAGAGAATGGAAGTCTCTGTTCAACTAAAATACACAATCAAATCCGCACCTCATGTTCCATCCATAGCTCAAAAGAAGGTCTTTCTGCCCAGGAAGGTTGATACTTCCGGTGATGAGGCCATCATGGAAGCTCTTTTAGCATTCTGCCCCTCCTGTCTAGATGTCTTAGGGTCCATCAAAAGAGTCTTTTGAAATGTTTGAGAAAACCCAGTCGCAATTATTGTCACATGGATTTCACCTGTGTACCTATCGTCAATTACTGCACCGAAAATTATATTTGCAGATGGATCTGCCAAGCTTGTCACAATCTGTAGGCCAGAGATATACATGAAGTACTTTGTTTCAGTAGCAGCCCTTTCCAAAATAGGGAAATAAAGAAAGTATCTTTATACAGGATTCCAGTTATCTACAATAAATTTTGATGAAATGTGCTTTTTTTTATTTCCCCCTTCTTTGTTGCCAATCCAAAACAAAAAAAAAAGATTCCGGATGTCTTCAAGTTATGGTGCATGACATAATTCAATGCAAGCCATTTGCACCAAACCCTGGGGCAAGATTGTCAAATCACCCATATGAGAACCTAACTCTTTGAAAGGACAAATCAGGCCAAACCCACTCAACATGATCACCAAGCGAGAAACACACTGTTCAAACAATCCTTGCTTTTAACCATCAGTTTGTTGGCTTTTCCTCTCATGACCATCAATTTGAATACCACCACTTTTATAGTAAGGAACTTGGGAATAAAAATGGTCACTATAAGCAATTCTATGAAAGCAAATGCAATCCAAGAGCAGATGGATGATCCCAATTGACAAATCAACATTTATTTATTCTTTTCCATCACAACCAAAAAGTATATTCCATTTTGTAGGCCATCATTCAGATGGTTAAGTTTAATTTTGAAAAGAGTGCCTATTAAAGATGGGCAGGACTGAGAGAGAGAGAGAGAGAGAGAGAGAGAGAGATTTTGAGTTAAATGATGCTAGCCACACTCGTTTGCAATGAAGTTCCGATTTATTAAATGAACTCATGCAGTTTCAACAGAAGATACCATAAGACATCCCAAATATCACTACTGGTAATGACTTCCAATTTTGATGAGCTATTCATGAAGAGGTTGAATGCAAAACTGCAAAAACATATGATGATGGTCATGATAAAGAGGTGGTAGTAATTAGCTCTACAGTATTATTTACCTGTGACACTCTGTTGACTTCTTGCAAAGTTAGATCCTTCCCTCCAGTAACATTGTAGACAATACCAGTTGCCCGCTCTATCGACCTTTCAATCAAGGGTGATGAGGTTGCTTGCAATGCTGCTTCTTCGGCTCGATTTTTGCCTGTGGAAACCCCAACTCCAAGCATCGCAGTTCCAGAATCCTTCATTATAGCCTTTACATCAGCAAAATCCACATTAACCAGCCCTGGAATCTGCATCTCAGTACAAAAGTGAAGTCCAAATCTTATGTCTAGTGTAAGCTATCAAAGAAGGGGTAAAATACCGGGCAAAAAACTGAAAGATTAGGAAGTGCTCACGGTAATAATGTCAGAAATTCCTTGAATGCCTTGACGAAGCACATCATCCGCAAGAAGAAAAGCCTCTTGGAGAGGTGTCTGTGCAGTTGCAACATCAAGCAACCGATCATTGGGTATGACAATGAGAGTATCCACAGACCCTTGGAGTTTTTCAATAGCTTCCAACGCCTGTAAGAAAGAAGGAAAAAAAAAATCATTTCTAAAAGTGAGAAACTAAAAATCAGAAGCTTCAGATGAAGTTGCTGCCAGTTTAGCTATTTCAAAAAGGCAAGCCCACAGGATGAATATTTGGAATAGGACAAAAGCTGTACTGTGAAAACATTAATGTATAGGTGTTTGTACAAAAGAAATAAGGTTTTTTTTCAACCTGCAACTCAACAGATGACGTCAAAACGTCCCTCGGGTAGGATGCATTGATATGAGGGGGTCACAAGACACCCCAGTGATAAATATTAGCCGTCTAATTTTCCAAAAAATATACAAGCTACAATATGATCAGTATGTCCAATGAAACAAATCTCAATAATAGTACGGCTAAAAACTAGCAGGCTAAAAACTAACAGGCAGAGAGAAGTTTGGGTCGCAATATATTCATGACAAGTGGTCACGATCACCAAAACTTAGAGCCTGCCACTACCTTGTCTTCCAAACCTGTTTTTGCTCGCCAAAAAGCTAGTGTGCAATGAGAAACATTAAGAAAATAAGATAAATTGTGGAAGAAACCCAGCACCAAAAGGGAGTATGTGAAGGTGCAAACCTGTACAGCCCTTCGGCGACCTTCAAAACTGAATGGGTAGGTGACAACGCCTACAGTCAAGTAGCCAGCATCTTTGGACAACCTAGCAACAACAGGAGCTGCCCCAGACCCAGTACCGCCTCCCATCCCAGCAGCAATAAAAACAAGATCTGAATCAGCAAGAGCTGCACAAATAGCAGTCTTGGACTCCTCAGCTGCCTGCTCACCCAACTCTGGGTTACCCCCAGTACCTGTATTCCTGAATAGAAAATCTATTAATGACAATACAAAACAAAATGCACAAAACGAGTGTAGCAAAGATGAGAATGTTGAGCTGGATGTGCGGTAAGACTTGAAAAGAATCAGAAATGAGCGCTTTCAGGAACATTTAGGGGTGACATTAATATAATATGTAATAAAACAAGATACTTGTTTGAGCGGGTTTGGATATGTCCAACATAGGCCGGCAACAGCCAACAGCACCAGCAAGAAATGGTTTTTAATGCAGGAAAATGGCCTGCCAAAGGGAAGGGGTAGGCCAAGAGGCCGTGGATGGAAATAGTAAGATTGGATCTGAAGAATTACAACCTATCCGAGGATTTGGCTCGGGATATATCGGAATGGAGAAACAGAATTCATATAGCCGACCCTTACATAGTTGGAACAATAAAGGGAAGCCCAGGCTTCAAGTTCCCCAGAATTTAAGTAGATATCATCTTTATAGAGAGAGAAAAAGAACACGCATTATGAAATGCATCCTTGAAGACTCATTAAACAAGGCCAAGGAGACCAGCATAAGCCCAGTCCACTAAGAGGCCCCCCGCAACTTGAGTAACTAAATTAGTCACATGTTAAGCAAGGACATTATGGTCATGTCACATGCCAAATCTCATATTTTGGGAAATTGTATCTTGAGAGAATCTACTTTATTGTGATTTGCTTAAATTTAGAAAGATGTATAAGTCGATAACTTTAGGATCCTTGATTAGAAATTATAACCTCTAATTAAGAGTCAAAGATTGTTGACTGCTATAATTAAAAGGTATATAATCTCTAAATAAGATAACAAAAATGGATGGCTATTAGTCTACATAACGGTCGTAAAGGGTTGTCATAAAATCAAAAGCTTTTTACAAAAAGGCCCCTATATTTATGAAAACCCTCAAAAGAGCCCCGACATTTTATCTTTTTACTAAAACCTCCCTCAACTTACCTTCAGACCATACAAACCGTTCCACTCCCCAATCTTTTTTCCTTTTGACTCATATACCCCTCGTCTTTATTGAAAAGATACAAAAGGTGTTTTCTTTTGACCTATTTACCCCTATTCTTTAGTTGAAAGACAAAAGTAGCCACATCCTTTATGACACTCCTGCATGAGTACAAATAACAGTATGACTTTCATGCTGGCCCCACTGCAGGATGTCAAGTTATCCCCTTCTCTCTCTGTTTTTTTTTTTTTTTTTTTTTTTTTTTTTATTGCTCAGCAACTATGTGGGATTGTGGGTCCCATCAAAATAGAGAGTTCGTTCATGACAAGAAAAACCTCCCAAGAAGACCACGAAAGAATGTATGTGAACGCTAAAGTATTTAAAAGTCCAGGAAAAAGGGGAAATCCAACTCTCTATAGGAGGCCTACCTTTGATCACCCATCTTCGACACACCCAGTCTAGTGGAGTTGAGTGATTCCAACTTCAAATCGATCTAACCCTGGTCCAACTATTGCATTCAATTATGATAGGTAATGCACCTAAAAAATTGATAAACTTTTAGATAAAAAATGGCCCACCATTGATCAATCAATATTTTTTCAACACACTTTGTCCAATGAATTAGGCATTGATTCCAAATTAAGATTTATCCGACCTTCGTCCAACCATTGAATTCAATTATGACAGGTAATGCACATAAATAATTTATACACTCTTAGATAAAAATGGGCCACGTTTGATCAATCTACCATTTTCAACATATTAGTCCTATGTATTGCCAATCATTTCAACCTAAAAGTAATCAAAACCTGGTCCAACCATTGGTTACATTTATGAAAGGTAATGCACCTAAAACATGGATAAAGTTTTGGGTACAAAAAATGAATGGCTCACCTTTGATCAATACACCATTTTCAGCACTTAGTCCAACAAATTAGCTGTAATTATAACTAAATATTGATCTGACCTTGCCCCAACCTTTGATTTCAGTTGGGAGAAGTAAAGCACCTAAATACTTAATAAATCTTTAGGTGAAAAATAAATGGACCACCTTTGATCAATCCACCTTTTCATGACAATTAGTGAATAAATTCTGACCTAAAATCAATCTGAACCTCGAGCAACCCATGGATCAACTATGACACGTTATGTACCTGGGAAAATTAATTGACTTCTAGATTTAAAATAATTGGCCCACCTATGGTCAATTCACCATCTTCAACATTTAGTTTAAGAAGTTAGCAACCCTCCCAATTTTAAACTCATTTGACCATTGGATTCAATTATGAGAGCAATGCACCTAAATAGTTGATAAAATTTCAGGTGCATAAATGAATGGCATAGAAAATCCAATGCGTTATGCGTATAGTATCCAGGTCATTTGCAGCCGTAAAGCTCATATGAGGCGTAAAAGGTACGAGCTGGCTGGTAAGAGATCATTCGATGATGATAAAGGGCAAATATGACTTTCTATCTGTTAACTAATGGAAAAGGGGTGAAACTATCAAGGAAGGGAAAAAAGGAGAGAGTAAACGGTAGTAGCAATTGTTGGAATCTTGACTGTTAGTCAAGGGGGGTTTTAGCAAAAAGATAAAATATGGGGGATTTTTTGAGATTGTGCAAAAATATAGTGGCCTTTTTGTAAAAGCTCTAAAATCAATTTATATCTTTATTTATTCCTATCTTCAGATGGTGAAAAGCCCTCTCTAAACCGTGTGTGAAGACTACTTAGCATCCCCAATATATGAAGACTCCATTAGCATGGTTGCAAGATGTGCATGAAGACTCCACATTGACCTTGGATTATTTTGGTATAAAAACATAAAAAATAAAATAATACAATTTTTTGTAACTGAAGAAAAACAGAAACATCTTGAAACCGTTTCAAACACATCAATTTGCTGCCCTAAATCATCCCTAATATATACCCAACCAAAACCCTAATTTTTCCCAGATCCTTTCAATCTAAGCCTTAATTTTGCCTAAAACCTAGGCTTCAAATCTAAATCCAAGTACTGATTGATTGTATTCCCCATACAACAGCCTTTAAGAAAATGTCTTTTGATGAAACAGCACACATGAAGCCAATTCCCTGAATCCAAATCAGTGCTATAACCTATCAAACAACAAGCATTTGGTTGATTGTTCCTGTTCCCTACTATCTAGTAACAAAACAGTTTCAGCCTTGACCATGGTTTAAAATAGGGATCAATACGTAGCATATCAGCCACATTATGGGATGTCCCTGCCAAGGCGGATAAACTATTCAATATTTAGAGTCACTCAACGCAGAGGCCCATACCATCCACTCCATTGCCGGATTGGCCACTATGTAGTGGGCTTTTATCTTTCTTTTTTTTCCCCCTTCTTGCACTCTTTTTTGTTCATGAATCACTTGAAAATGCATTATAACTTACAGATCCATGTTTGACATAGATCATCTCAAATGTTTGAGGCTTCTTTAAATTTTATGCTATTTATTTCCGAACTTTAGGAGATTTTTGGGAAAAAAAATTCTCTAGGTCAACAACGAAATCACATCCTAATGCATTCTAATGTGTAGGTCTATGTTTCCCATACATTCAATTTCAAATGGTTTGAGTTTTTTTAATTCTTTTTGCTATTTAGCTTCATATTTCGGGAGAAAATATTTTTTTCTCAAGTGGGCCAACCAAATCACATCCAAATGCATTTTAACTTGTAGATCTACATTTCCAAGTCTCAACAAAAACTTACCATTCAATTGATAAAAAAATTTATATCATTTGTGTTTGAACTTTAACCTTTACTTTATTCAAACATTACTTTATATATCATGTGTTCTATGTAGATGTACTAAATTGCTTATTTGAATTTAGAATTTAGAAATGCATAATAATGATGAATTTTCATGCCACTTCTTAATTATTAGAATTTTATTAGTTTCTAACTTAATATAGCTAACCAACATAAATTTATGTGGGGAAAAAAGGATCAATATTATTATTTTAAATCATACAACGAGACAAAACCTCTATGCAAAGAAAATTTCTCCGGAACTAATGGAGAAAAAGGATCCGCTATGCCCCTTATCTTAGTTAATAATGGAAAAAAAAAAATTCTAACATTTTCCAATATTCCAGATATTTTGGATTTTTTTATTTCTTTCACCTCATTTTCAATTCACATCGCTAAGCCAATATATGTCTCCGGAACTAGTATGTGTCACCCACCACAATCATTTTGGCCACCAGTGATTCGCCCATCACAACTGCGATTTTGAACCTTGGACTTGACAACCATACAACAGCGTCATTTTGACTAATTTCAGTCCTTTTTCAACATTGAACTGAGTCCTCATTCAATTTCATAAATCTTGTGCCTTCCACTACATCAATTCCATCTAGCTTTATTGATTTACAGCATTGCTCAAATATTTCTTTCATTCCATCCCAACAATATAAGGCTTTTCAATTCTACTTGCATGATATCTTTGTGTCTTGTGCCTTGGCAGATTCACAATGACAACTAAACGGGAGTCGTTACCAAGGCAAGTTCACAGACAACGAACAGGATAAGTCCATTATCCTTGTCTTGGAGGGATTAGATGACCTTGACAGGAGGATTAACCACCTCATGGAATTTCTAGAATGTCACAATCCCCAAAAAGAGAATGAGCAGCCCACAAAAGGTGAAGGTGAATGACTTCATCATGAACACATTGAAGATGACGCAAACAACAAAACCAATGGTAAAGGAAAAAAACCATCCAAGCCTAGAGTAGTATACTTTTTAGATTTCATAGAATCTTAATGGGGCTCCTTGTCCAAATGATGATATCACTGAGAAGAACGGCTTAAGGTTGCTGATTTTCAGGCAAGTTCAACATGATAGAGTTTTGTGATTGGATCACAGCCCTTGAGTACTACTTTGAGTGGTACGCTATGCCTGATGATCAGCGAATCCAATTTGTCAAGAACAAGATGAAAGGCCATGCACGCATCTGGTGACATGGATTAGAAGAGAGACTTTGAGTAGATTCATTGTTCCCTTTACACATTGGATAGCATGAAGCAAAGCAAAGGCTACACAAAGTACATTTCTCCAAATTATAAAATTGCATTGTTTGATCAGCTTGTAGCCCTTCATCAAGAGGCCTCTATAGTCAAATAATATATGGAGAGATTTGACGATCTAACCATTAGATTCCATTTAACGATCTCGCAATTGGAACCTTTCCCAAAACAGAACTAAATAACATGTCGCTAGCATATCTGCAAATCATACTTCTCATCATCTGCACAATCAATCACATTTGCACCCTTCAAATTATCATCTGTCATATTTGCTCCTCCAACAGGTCAGTCTGCCCATCACTAACAATTGGAGCATCTTCCTCATAATCTTGATACTCATCAAAGATGATTTTCTCATCAAAATCGTAATTTTGAGATATATCGAAGATATGATCATGGGTGGCATTATCATCTTCACATACATCCCATATTAATAGGTCAAGTTCCGCATCACAATCTTCATCCGACTCATCATTGTAAATTGGATCCTCAATGAGACCATCATATGATTCATCATCATGATCAAAATAATCGCTGCCACCTTCAAAAGGTCGACTCATCAGCCAATTGATTGATCTCGAGGTTCAATTTTATTCAAACACCAAATCAGGTTCTCAACTTGCTTATGTGGATTCTGGATTTCTAGATCTTGCGGGTTATATAGGTTAACACATCCATTCTTAATGTTGCACCTACAACCATGGACTCAGTGAGGAGGCATTTTAGAAATAAAGAAACAAAATCAAACCAAACGATCAGGATTTTCAGCTCTGACACCAATTGAGAAAGTCAAGGGAAACCAAATCTAATCATTCATGAGCCCAGTAAACCCGATCTTCGATCAAACAATAAGTCCATTCAGACAAGGTGAAAAGTAGAGGTTCACTTACCGTATCACAAAAATTCTTAGTAGATGCCTTCAATCCAATGTGAGATGGTCGGCCACGGGAGGAGATAGGATTGCGCATAAAGATATTTTAATAAAGAAAAAAAAAATTATCATAAACAAGCCTAGGTCTAGATGTCCCATATGCATGGGATTTATTATGATGCACGGATATTTCAAAATGGGAAACATATCGTGTCATATTGTATCCGATACTTCACTATTTACATGTAAAATTCATGTCCTTGTTGTGTCTATGGCATGTCCCTAACGTATCCATGCCGTATCTGGGCATCATAGGGTATTTATAATATTTTCAATACAGTTAAATTCTAAATTACTTTCTAATAATCATCTATCTTGTTTCCTAAATGACTAAGGAAAGAAGTTTCATAATAAAGAGTCCTTACAAAATACATCATTTAAATAATCAAAGTAACATAAAATAAAAATTGTGCATGAAATATCCCTGATGCCTTGGACGTCCCTTTCCTTGAGGAGTAACTTCTTGTTGAAGCAATCGACTTCTATTAAATTAAAGATTCCTTCTTGAATATAGATTCGTCTTTTAGAGTTGTCAAAATCAAAACCATTACTGTGCATGGAATTATCGGAAGTCCCACATGGTCCTGGTTTGGACCTAACTGAGCTCGATTATATGGTCCAAAGGCATCATTAGGGTGCTGCTTCCACCCCTCTAATTAATTCTGAATTTTTCACAATGGATTTGGACGCATTTTGGCCATCCAATTCCAATATGTTCCCATTCTTTTGATCCTTTTCCGATTGACAGGGAGTTTTGGCCCCTTCTTTCAATCAAGCCAATTAAGATAATCAATGGCTAGATCATTCACATATCCAAATAATTTTTTATTATCAGCTCCCGCGTCAACTATCAAGAAAGTATTTGCTCTTAATCAAGAAAAAAACGTTGCAATTAGTGAAAACTAGTCATTATATAACGTTAAGTGAAGAGCCACTCTTCACAGGGAGCTATGGACAAAGTATGCGTGGAATTGTAGATTTTGTCCATGGGGGAAGGAAAATTCAGTAAATTAAGGCACACAATATATGAATCTAAACAATGAGCTCGTGGTTGGTATGAGAGATTATTAGTGAAGAATGAGGTTTGATACTCAAAGCACATCAAACCACTCAATGGTCATAAAGGAGAATGGAATGACAACAATTCTTTTGATCTACATGGACGGCATAGCACTAACTGGCGACAATGTATAAGAGATTGTCAAAGTTAAACAGTATCTTGAAAGCATTCTTTAAATCAAGGATCTTGGCCTTCTATTATATTTCTAGGCAACTAAAATTTCAGGATGAAAGAACTGCATCTTTTTTTTAAATTCGAGAAATACATTACTAGTATTCTCACAAATATAGGATGGTAACAATGGCTCCAGGAAAGTTGAAATATATATCACAAGATCTGGTTATGTTGTCAGTATAGTCAGTCAGCTCTTGCACACTCCTAGTAAACATCATTTGGAGGTTGTTTACTGTATATTCCAATAACTTAAATCATCAAGTTCACAAGGGAAGTATACAGGAGATTCGCAAGATTAAACTGCATCAGGAAGGCATTCTTTAAATCAAGGGTGTTGGCCTTAAATGATCTCTCTTGGAAATTAAAAGGCTGTGTTAAAAGAACAACATCTTTCTTTAATAGGGGAATGCATCTATCACTAGATATGACTATGTTGTCAGTATAGTTGGTCGGCTCTTGCACTCTCCTCCCTGCAAAAATCATTTGGAGGTATTATAAGATATGTTTCAATAACTTAAATATCGCTACAAAATCTAATTCTTTAACTAATCACGAAAGTATCATTGAATGGTGGGAAAGTTGACATATATATATATACATATATATCACTAGATATGACTATGTTGTCAGTATAGTCAGTTGGCTCTTGCACTCCTTGCAAAAATCATTTGGAGGTGTTATAATGTATGTTTCAATAACTAAAATTATCACTAGAAAATGGCTTTAAAATATTAAGAAAAAGGACATCTTGATATTAGAAGATATTGCAGTGAAAGAAGGAAAAAAATTAAAACAAAGTGAGAAAACAAAGATGACCTAACTTGTACAAGAAGAAGCTAGCTTTTGCAGAGGTCAAAGGACCCCGGTGAAGAAGTGGAACAACAAACAAAGGGACCTACTTGTGAAATGCCCTAAAAGAGCTAAAGGCATTGCTTTTGAATGCAAAAGATCGAATATACATCCTCAGCCATAATGGAGTGCTTATTGGTAAAAAGCCAACTAAGAAAAGAAAGAAGTCCTCGCCTTTGTCAAATTTTAACCAAAATATGGAACTTCGACCCAAAATTTTCATGGATAGTCAGTTATCAGTACACTGACAAAAAATGAATTGTTTCAGCTGGATCAACCAAAACAAACTAAAATTAACAACTCCGTATGATTTTAATCGTAGGAGACACAGTTAGATTTGATTGTTCTCCCTAAATAAAGAAATAAAACCATAGTTGTCAATTCCATTTCGTTCCGGCCGGAATGTTCCAGAATTAGCCTGGGGCATAACAGAATGCTTCATGAAAGATTCAAGGCCCACTTCTGGCCCATTCAGTCATTTTGGGCCCAATACCGGCCCCAATTGTAGCCCAATTTCAACTCATTCCAGACAAAACAGAATTCCCCTGGGAAGTTTCATTACTTTATGTTTATTAATTAGTTTTAATAAGTTCACATGTTTCATACTTTCATTCATACGCAGTGAAAACTAGAAAATAGTCAATTGTAGAGTGTATTTTAATTTAAATAACGTAAATATACATTTTTAGCAATTTTTTTAGCATTCTTCTGTTTTTTTTTTTTTTTTTTTTTTTTTTTTTTTTTTCAATTTTAGGCATTACTGGATTTGATTGGAAAGCCAGAACATTCCACTACAGGGGCAAACTGGAATGGAATTGACAACTATTGATAAAACAGCTATATAATGAGTAGTCTCCCATCATGGTTGACCACCAAAATTCAGCCAAACAGCTCTCTCTCTCTCTCTCTCTCTCTCTCTCTCTCTCTCTCTCTCTCTCTCTGTACACAATCATTCACATTAAAAAAATTGAAGTAATAAGAACACATGTACATTAGTGCTACAGAAGTACATATAGATTCCACTAAGATATCATGGACTTAAAGTTATTTTTTGATGTAACAAGTGTAATTATTGTAATTCTAGCACCAATTCAAGTATCAGAGAGCCAATTTTCTAAAAAAAAATGGAGGATCTTGTTAAATTTAACCCAATCAATCTCAAATTTGATAAAGGATCTATCGCGAAACTGATATATAGTACTGAAAACTAATGCAACCAAAAGTATCTCAGCAAACTGAGAAATTATCATACCTAACCCCCGAGTTAACTGCTCTCCTATTTGAACCCTTTTCTTTGCACTTGATTGCAGCAAGGCCTGAGAATCTGTGTTTACAGCATAAAATTCAACTCCCTGAAAATATATAAGAATAATTAAAGACTCAACATAACCAAGAAGAAAATCTAAACAACAGCTAATACTCACTAAAATTGCGCCTTCAAATGGATTGGCCAATTGGGAAAAAATGCAGCAACATTAGATGGCAATATTGATGCCCGAAGCCCCTGGATATCAGAAACTACACTTGAAAGATATTGGGTCCAGTGGTAGCATCACTGGAAAGGTTCTACGGTTCCACCATTAGTTTGTCGTGTTAAAGGATTTTTAACAGTAGCTAAGGTGTATTCATTCTTACAAGTGTTTCACTTACGTCCAAAAACATCTTTCATATCAGATATCAGGGTAATCAGATTTCATTAGCGTTTGTTAATTTGGAAAAGTTTTGTCACCTGATTTGTCAGTGTATGAGTATTTCTTCTTGCTCGGATTGTTGGTTTTGGACCATGTTATATGTTAATGAGTTAGAATAGGACTTATTTGCAAGTCTTTTATCACCAGGGGCTTTAATGTGATATAGTAAACTATAGAGGGGTTTTATAATTTCAGAAATTTAAGAGATTAGTCATTCAACCCTAAGTTGTACAGCCAGTCCTTTCTTTCCCTCAAATTCCCTCTATTTCCCTTCTTTTCTCTCTTCTTCTCCTCTGGGGTTCTTTAGACCTTGAAAAAATAACCTAGCATTTTTCGAATGAAGTAATCAACAAAAATACCAAAAGGAAATTTCTTTGATTTAAAAAAGAAAAAATAAAGGAATTCTACTTAGTATTCAAAATGAACTTTAATTGATGGATGGAAACGTTTGATTCTTATTTAAATAATTAATAAAAAAATGAAAAAAACCCAGATTCTTCTCTTTTTCAATCTACTTCAACAGAAAACTTAACATTTTCAACCAAAAATGAATCTGGGTTTAAAAAAAAATTATTAAAAAGCAGCTCTTTTCGACTCAAAATGCATTGTAAACATTAAAAAACTATACGGCGATGCTAGATTTTCAATGAAAGAATGAAAACCGAAGTTTTTTCCCCAAATTGAAATGTAAACGTTGATAGCTAGATAAAAGTCTTAGATTTTCAATTACACAGAAAAATCTGAACCTTCTATATTTACTTTTATTATTAACATCACTGCTGGATACAAACCTTAGTTGGTTAATGCAGAGAATTAAATGCAACTACTTTCTACTCAGATTGCAAAATTAACACTCACTGCTCAAGATAAAGCCCAGACTCCTTCATTCCAAAATAAAATCCAACAATTGTCCTCCACTCAAAAATGTAGAATACAAACAAAATGCTGTTACAAAATTATATATTCCCAAATTCTATAGAAGAAAAACCCAGAGTTCTACTTGAATTGTTGGATACAAAACCTCAGATTCTCAAAGAAGGAAAACAGAACAAAAACTCAGAGTTCTACTTGAATTGTTGGATAGGAAACCTCAGATTCTCATAGAATGAAAACAGAACTAGCTCCAATTCTGAAAAGTACAGGTTTTGATTGAAATACATAACAAAGTTCTAACTTTTTCTACTCAAACTTATATATAAACATCATTTCTGGGTTGAAACTCTACATTTTTAATCCTGAAAACGACATCCAAATACTTCTAACACTGGCAGCTTGATACAAAGCACCAAACCCTAGACTTTTTCATTCCAAAATAAAATCCAAAGACTTTCAATTCGAAAGTGCAAAAACTACACTAATCTTTGCTTAAAAAAAAAAAACCCTAACTTTGCAAATTCCAAAGAAGCATCAAAGATTTCTTCTTAAATTAATGCTTACATGAGCCCCGGATTCTCAAAAAGAAAAGAAAAGAAAAAGAAAACAGACCTAGCTCAAATTATTCAAATTGAAGATTTTCCATGAACTTTTCCCAACTTATACTTCCAAATAAACATCATTTCATCCTATAATGATATCTAAATACTCTCTAGGATTAGAAGCTTGATTAAAAAAAAAAAAAGCACAAAAACTTAAAAATTCTTCATTCCAGAACAAAACCCAGAGATATATTGATATCTTCTACAAAACCCTAACTTCCCAAATTCCAAAGAATAATCAAAGACTTGTACTTAAATTACTGGATACAAAGCCCCAGATTGATTCTCAAAGAAAGAAAACACAGAACTAGCTCCGATTTCAAGAATCACAGATATACGGTCGAAATGAAGAAATCAAAGATCGATAAGGAAAGGACAGAACCTGAATGCCGCTTCCGATCATCCGATTGACGGCATTGTTGCCGCCTCCACCGATTCCGATGACTTTGATTCGAGCGGTCTCAGAAGAGGCAAGATGAGAGGAGAAGCAGGCGGTGGAGACGAGGCCTCCGCCTCTGCCTCTGCATTGATAGGGAAAGGGTTTGGGGAGAGAGGGGAAGAAGAGAAGGGAAGAGGGTTTTTTGAAGGCAGAACGAGAATTTCTTTTGAAGGAGAAGGCAGAAGAAGGAAAACTGGAGGAAGAGAGGAGGGTTTTGGAAGGGTGGTTAATGGAGTAGAAGAAGAAGATTGTGTTGTTTTGGACATTGCACAGTTGCATTTTCAGGTGAGCGCTTCCAGCAGAAGAACAAGCTGCGAAAGAAGAAGTTTATTTTCACTTTAAAAGGATCTTTGGTGTGGGCGAAGGATGGAAGCGGATAATTTAAAGGGAAATTTTCGAAGAAGGTAGCAGAAATTCCGCTCATTTAAAAAAAAAAAAAAAAAATTTAGGAGAATGTCTTACACAATTCTTTCAATCAAGTATTCTTCACCTTTACCACAAAAGAAAAAAAAAATCTACTTTATAAACAAAGAGTTCAATTTTTTAGAAATAAATAAATTACGCTTATATTGATTTTCAATATCTACCTTTAATAAATAATGAGGATTTTACCAAGAAAATCTTCTTAAACTTAGTGGAAACCAAAACAGACCCAAAATATAGTCATCCACCATAGTGGTCCCAAGGTCCCTCTTCTCCACGAGCTTTCTTCTTCTTTCTCATCTCTCCTCATTTGCAAGCTTTCTTGTTCCTCATCCTTTCTTCTCATGCATGGGCTTTCTTCTCTTCCTACGTTTTTCTCCTCCACAAGCTTCTCCCCATAGCCGGCCTTTTCTCTCTCCGCCAATATTAGACTTTACCTTCCATAGTTCTCTTCATTTTTCATTTTCTAATAAGAAACACGATGGAGATGTCTATCTTTATTTTTTATTAAAAATATTTTTTTTGCTTTTGGAAAACAAAAAACCAAAGATCTTGGCAAGAAATGGGTTCTTATATGTCTATTATATATTTGAAAAAACTGACTTCTTGTTTCTTACGACATAAGATTCTTCATGGGAAGCTACTTGTTGGAGTTCGTAGATTTGTGGATAGATTTGTTTTCACTAGTAATTTTTATTGGGTCTTGATGATTGAAGAGGGTACTTAATTCCAAACCCTTAATTTATAAATCCTAATTTCAAATCCTAAATCCCCAAGTCCTAATCCAAATCCTAAGAAACACAATCAAAAACTTCTTTATTGAATTAACAACATTACTCGAGAGGTCTTCCGGTGGTCAAGTTAGACCCTCTAGTCATATTAATAATTGTCTATTTAAGATGTCACTTCTGCCACCCTTAAAAATTCTCACATTTGCTTGTAATAGTTTAGGTAGGAATTCAATCTATTTTGGCACAATTTTTTTACTGAAAGTGAATGTGAAATGTAAAAGTGGGATATGTAAATGTAACTTAAAATATGAAATGCAAAAGTGAAAGGTGCAATATGAAATGTGGATGTGAAACATGAAATATGGAATGTGAAATGTGGATGTGAATGTGAATTGTGTGTATGTGAATATTAAATGTGAAATGTAAAATGTAACATAAAATATTAATTATAATTTTTTCTTCTTTTTCAAATATATGATGAGCAGGGATATCCCTAGGGATGTCAAACGGGCCGGGCCGTGATCTCGGCTCGAATGGGCCACGGGCCGAGCCGTGCCACCAGTAAATTTCCTGCGGGCCGTGTCGTGCCTTCGTGTTTGCCGCGCTTGGCGTGCCTCTTTTAATTTTTTTTTTCAATTAATTTTTGCCTTTTCGATATTAAAATTAAAAATTAAAACAAGTATGAAAAATAACAAAGATATTTAATTGGTTCGATCAAACTCGACCTACTCCACTGAGAAGAGAACCATTTTGATCTTAACTTCTTGAAGATTTGTAAATAAGATTACCTTCAAAACCTTATAATCTTTTTAGAGAATAAAAAACTCGTATATTTACAAATTACAATGAAGGAAAAGTAAAAAATCAAATGTTGGGAGTAAAATTCAACATGAAACTAGTCGTTGAGCGAGCCAAGTGGGCCGACCGTTGTGGATAGGTCGGCCCATCTCGTGTCATGCCGAAACGGGCCGACCGTGCCACGGCCCTCGGCCCAGCACGGCCCATGGCACGGGCCGGGCCGGGCCGTGGGCCGTTGATTGGCGGGTTGGGCCGGCCCAACCCATTTGACATCCCTAGATATCCCCACCCGGTTAACACACTTAGTTAGGCAAGGATATCCCCGCCTAAGTGGTTGTTTTAACTGTGATGAGAGGAGATATCGCCGCTCAACTAAAAGGCAAAACAAAAAAAGAGACAAAAAAGTGTCATGATGTCCTATATGGTCTATACTAAAATTTGAAGGCCTTTCTGGTTTTTAACGGGTCTAAAGGGATTTTTTGAGTAAAATCCTCATAAATTATTTAAGAGAGAAATGATCAAGTCCAATCTAAATGACCTAGTGGGCCCACTTCAACCACCTTTATGCATGCATGGTTAAAAAAAGGTTATTCCAAATGACTAAATAAATAGTTTCATTAAATGGTTATAATCATCAAAATCAAATGGCTAGTTTTTGGGAGGAAATAGGTTAAGAGAAATACAGAAACCTGCCAAAGGAAAGGGTATTTTTGTCATTTCATAAAATATTTATATAGTGGACTTGATTGAAAGAATTATGGAAACCTTTTATATTTTTTGAAATATTCAACTCTTCCTGTGCTTCTTTGAAAATGAGTCAAAAGTTTTATAGCTTTTTGAAGTTTTTCCTGATTTAAAACCAAGAAAGTGGGCAGCAATATACGAGGATATATCATGTTGCACTAGTCTCACTAATCAATCACAGGAATTAACTCCAATGAAAGTGAAATTAACAACAAAAAATGAATGATAATATAGTTAAACTAGCTTGACCACCCATACTTAAAGTACGGACACATATGAAAAAAAATCAAAGTCAAAATTAATATTTTTCATAGTAGTCTTGATAGGGATCAAAATTATAAATTTTGTCGTGGCCTGTTACGGAAATTCACATGTAAAGTAAATTGAAGTGAAGGATCATTTAAAAAGATAAGAAAAAAAGAAGGGTCTTATCAAAAAGTATAAAATTTTAAAAATCACCTCTTCTTCTCTTTTTTAATCAAAAGGTCAAACTCTCATTCCACTCAAAGACAAAAAGGCCTCTTTTTTTTTTTTTTTTTTTTTTTAATTCCTTCATATGTCACAAAATGACGAAAGTCAAGAAGTTGGATTTTGAGATTTTGTACTTTTTGATAAGACCCTCCTCAAAGATCTTATTAAACTAGATCAAATAATGAAAAAAAAAAAAAAGATGTAACAAATACATGCTAAATACTTGAAAACAGTGAAGAAATATATATATATATGAAAAAATGGATGCTAATACCTAATGGATTTGAAAGAGATTGATGTAGTAGGTTTGTAAATAGAATTAATTTGATGAATGAATGGGTTTAGAGTTTTTGATAATATTGATGAATAGCCTTTAGGTTTGGAATATTGAAGGTGTTTCAATTTGATTGCAATTTGATGAATGGCTTGGATCAATCAATTTGTGGTAGGTACTCAAGATCAAAGTAGGAAAGGTTGCTAAGGTTAAGTAATGAGGTCATGCATGACACTTAGGAAAGGTTGGTAAGGCTTAAGTAATCCTTAGGAAATTAAGATAATGTCAAAACTTAAACTGAAATTGGGCATTTGAGAAGATAATGTCAAAACTTAAAGTGAAATTGGGCATTTGAGAAGATAATGTCAAAACTTAAAGTGAAATTGGGCATTTGATTGGTAATTTGAACCTCGATTTTCAAATCAAATCACCCACTACTTCATGTATTATATATAACTAGCACTGCAGCCCAGCCCGTGCCAAGCACAATCTCATTTTTTGGTATTGTCATTTAATTGTCTATATATTAAAATAATGAAGACCATGTACTGTCATTTGAAAATTTACATATGGAAACAATGAAGACCATAAATTATAAAATAAATATTCATGTAATTAAGAAAAATAGAAAACTTTAGTTAATCATAGCTGCAAACTAAGCAATCACCTATTAAAACATAAACTCAATACTTAAAATGTACCTAAACAAAAAATAATAAAACAACATTATTTAGAATTTGTAGTGTTTTAATTTTTTATACCGAAGATAATTGTATTACTTGGACAGAAGGAATTAATAATAGTAGACGTTTTGATTCAGCGACATTGTTGATTAGGCTAATCCTTATGGGAGGACATGAATTTTTTCTGAATCTTTTTTAAGAAATTTGAAATGGAAAATGAAGCTCCTCTAGGGCAAAATGTTGAATCTTGTGTGGGATTGGGTCATCTTTATATAGTATCCTATTTAAAAAAAGATCAATAAAATGAAGAGATATCAAAGTAAATGCGAAAAGAAAAGATTAATTAATCCTTGCACTTGATAAGAGTGAAGATAACTTATTTATACTCATGTTAAGTGCTTGCATTTCTTCTTTATCGAAAGAGATAACATTTAGTGTACTGGCATAATCTATTAATACTAGTCGTATGATGAGCATGGTCATATGTAATAGGAATTCAGTTTTATTTCTTTTATTGTAAGAAATAATTAAAATACTCAATAATATAGTTTTCTTGTCAAATAGAATAACTAGTGAAATGGTTTCTCCTTCACAACTTTTTTCATTTAAATCGAACCACAATGAAAATTACCACTTGAGAACATTGTGAACTTCTCCATTTTTAGATTCCTCCTAATTTCTAATTCACAACAAAAATCATTTTTCGCGACGCAAATATTTGTCGCAGAAAACCAAAAAATCGTCGCCTAATGTATTCTGCGACGAAACCATTTTTGTCGCCAGTTCGTCGCCTATTAGGCATCGGTCAATATTTTTGCCGACGATCACAACTAATCGTCGCCAAATATCAATTTTCTGCGACAACACGTTATCGTCGCCAAATCAAAATTTCTGTGACAACACATTATCGTCGCCAAATAAAATTTTTCTGCGACAACACATTATGTCGGCAAAAAGAGTATTTTTTGTCACCAAATATCTATAATTCATTGCCAAAAAAATGGATAGAAAATGGTGAAAAGAAATTTGGCGACAAAATGGAGTCGTCGCTGAATTATATCTTTTACCGACAAAACTATATTGTCGCTAAATAGTGTATGAATTGCCATAAGTTATAATAGGCGACAAATTAGTTTTGTCACGCGTAGTTTGTAGACATTAGGTGACAACCTTAATTCGTCGCCCAATATTTAACTTTGCCACAAATTCTTTTAGGCGACAAATTATATACGTCGGGGAATATATTTACTCTTATTAAAAAATAATATATTTATTTTATAAATTACTACCTACCACCTCAAAAACCTCCTTTATGCTGAATATAATAAAACATGTTCATTCAACTAAAATAAAATGTATAATAAAACATTCCCATTCAGCAAAAATAAAATGTATAATAAAACATGCCCATTCAACTCAAACAAAATGTACAATACAACTTGCTCATTTAACTCAAATGAAATGTACAATAAAGTCTGCTCATTTAACTAATAAAAATTGTTCAAAACTTGCTCCTTCAACATATTAAAAAACATATAATTATTAAATCCAACCCACAAGTTTAGCCACGTCGTCGTTACTAAATCAAGTAAAAATGTAGCATCCAAAATAGTGTAAGTACAATATTCTTATAAAAAACAAAAAGATGTTCAAGCAATTGGCTTCTATTACATTGATCTCCAGTCCCAACCTGTAGTACAAAAAAAAAAATTGTTAGAAATTAAAAATGGGAATCAAAAGCAAAGTAAGTGAGACAAAATAAAAGCCTGGAAAAAATTAAAAAATAAAAGTGAACTTGAAGCAAAACAAGTTGATTCAAGATCACAAACCCGAATCACTATCCTAACAGTTAATATGAGTATGTGATGTCTGTGTTGAAACAGAAGTTATACAGATGCAATGTGAAGAACCCAGAAATCCAAACACCAAGCAACACAACATAAAAAAATAAATAAAAAGAAAGCTTCAAGAGTTTACTTTGATCTAATAACAGAAATCTCAGAGAAAATGATGGCCTCTCTACCAACCCATTTTACACAGAAGAAAAGGTAACTAAAACCACTCAATCTCTTAATGCAGGTGAAAATGCAAGAAGGGTTTAGTAACTTAGAATTCAAAAAACCAAATCCACAAAGAAAATGAGGCTTATGAACAGCAGAAAACCCACCTTTAGTAACAGTAGCAACTGAGGACACCCACAAAAAGAGAAGAAACAGACCTATGGATTCCTTCGTGCTTCAAAAGAAGAAAACTATGAACAGCAAGCCTAAGCATAGCAGCAGAACATAACCAAAGCTGCTCAACACTCCACTGCAACTGAAATACTCACAGCCTGCACTGAGGGAAAAGTGAACACAACATATCACTCCTCACAACTGTACAGGGGAGCAACATAATTGGCAAACTGTGGCATTTAGCTTTCAGCTGTGGCATTTCTATCACATTAAAGCACCTATGGTTTCTCTAATGGTTGGTGAAGCTACCTCACCCAATCTCTGTTCACCATCTCTGATGCTTAATACCAAATTAAATGTAAATCAATTGGGTTTCCTCCCATCCAAACAAAATAATCTCACCTTGTATCCAAAAACTAGTGCAGGAATTTTTTTACTTATGCATGCAACCTAGCACTAATGCACATAAACTCAGATATCAGTTTTAAATGTTGCTTATTCAGTTAAGTTTCATATCTGAATCTTCTCTGTTTAAGTGCAGAAAATCATTTTTACAACTAGTTCAAATAGAGATGAATCATCTCGACCCAAATGCAGGACCCACATTTCATTCGGGATTCCACAACTAGGGCTGTCATCTGGGAGAATTCAAGTCCAATAAGGTCTGAAGTCATATAAATGTCAAAGACCTTGCATGTAAAGATCTTGTTCTAGTAGAGAACTCTAACTTGTTTGTGTTTTTTCCTGCGGTGTTTGGAACTAATAGATTTGTTAAAGAACATCTGCTCTCTCAATCTCTTTTCAATCTGAGATGACATTGTACTGCTACAGACATTTTGGCATGTGTTTTTGGATGCAATGTTTGTTGATTAATGATAAGTCCAATTGTTTGGACTACAGTAGGGGTGTGTGTGATGTTGAACTTAAATGGCCATAGAAGTTGAATTTGATTTGATGATCACATTAACCGACTCTATAGATGGGTACAAATCGAATTGCGGCAGCCATTTATGAAGGCTCAATTGGTGAGCTGGTTATGATCATCAAATGGGAGCAAGTCACCAAATTGACTCCAGTAACCGTCACCTGCCCAAGCAGTTTAGTTTAGTGTGGGACTTAACAACACTCCATTCAACACTTCATTTACACACCAAATCCATGCTACAAAAAGATTCTGATTTTATACTTCATTTTTCATTTAAGAAAAAGATATTGCAATCTTACACCAGTTTCAACCACTCAAACCATCTAAACAATAAAACAAATAAAAACAGATGCCATTCTATTTACATGTTAACAAAAGGCATTAACAAAGTAGATAGAACTAAATAAAAAATATTGATAGAGCAGAGAGAAGAAAAGAAAAAATAATTAGTATTGATACCAGCCACGATAGTCATTCATCATTGTAAACCAAAAGGTTGTAATAACTAAGATTGAATAAGGAAAATTAGGTACGAGACATAGATCATTATAAATTGAACAGTTGTAGTGATTGCAATCTTGCCTTACATTTGCTTATCTTTATTGAAATGACTATATTGATTTCCGAGCATCCGTAATTCTGGCATGGAACTTTGCATTCCTTACCCTTTATGATTTTTGCACATTTAGGTTAGTACCCTGAAAATGATTCTGACTTATAAAAGTTGTTGTTCATGAGAACAAAAGTTGACTTGATGCAGATTGCAACTAATATTTGAGTTAGTATCTAATTAATATATGGTCTACTGATAACTTTGGAGTTTTACTAATTTAGCAATATGTTACACATTCAATATTTGTATTTAAACCGTGTGCTCTGTTATGCTAGTGATTAAAAGAGTTTTTACTAATTATCGATTAGGGCAAAAGATAAATATATATTTGAAAAAAGAAATGTTTCATATATGATCAACTTGACTAAGCTTAACCAGTGGTTCTACTTTGTTACAAAACACTTTGCTGGTATTAACTTGAGGCAAAAAAGAAAAAGAAAAAAAATATCTCCATATATTATCAACATCACTAAGTTGTGTAAGTAGTGCTCTCTGTGTTTCTTTTCAACCCTAACTTGTTATTAACTAGAGGTAGTTGAATTCATATGAAATCAGGATAAAATGGGAATTGAGTTTTTTATTTTTAAGAAGGATGGTGATAAGTCTTTTTTTTTTTTTTTTCAAAAGAAAAAAGGAACTGTGGGTATTTCTTAATCAATTTTTAATATTGAGAAGCAGATTTCCACTATGATAATGGCGATTAAAGGTAATGGACACTAAATAAGTTTTCGGATGATTTGGGTGCTCTTATTTACCAAACTGCACAATTTTAGTATGCTAATTGTTAAGGAAATGTAAATCCTCAAACCCAAATATAGGAATGTAGTAATCATTTCTTAGTTCATAATTAATTTTTATAGTTAGCTTGAAATTCTTTATGTTCCCAGGCTATTGTAGCTAACTTTTTCACTGGTTCAAAGGGCCTCTCGTAATGGATTGGTTATCCAAAGATTTGAGGTTATACACCATAGTATATATTTAAACATTAAGAGATGCTTCAATTATTGAGCCTCTTCTTAGCTTTTGTTATTGTCTGATGCTTTAATTTTTAATATCATGTTCTTTATTGTTGTCTTGGTGTTCTAATCTAGATCATGTCTCCTCAAGTCTGAATGTTTGGAATTTCAATACTATTTTTTGCTTTAGTATCATGACTTCCAACAATCTTTCTTAGACACTTGATGTTATGAACTATCCATTATGCTAATAGAATTATCTTTCAGTATGCAACTGCTACAATCATATTGTGTTAATTATAACCTTTGTTCAGATCAATTGAGGAGGTCCTATATAAAAATTGTCATTTTATTAAAAGCATCACGAATTATGTAATATTAAGGATCTATCATTGTACTTACATGTATTTCCTGAAATTTTCAAACTCTCTCCAAGAGTGACGGCTCGCAATTACATCAATTTCATCAATCTCCCCTCCCAAGGAAAGCATTTGAGGAGAGCAACATTGAATCTATCAGGAAAAGATCTCAAGGAAAAGTGATGGACAGCACAGCATCGTTAAAAAAACACAATTATAACTCATATGTGACAAAACAAAAATGTTTTGACACTTGTAGGTTGGCAATTTGCAACGGCTACCACAATCCATCAACAAAGTGCCCCTTGAAATGCCAAATTCTATAAATTAATCTCCAACAACATTTATTCCTACCCAACCACATGAACAACTATATAAGAAGCAGAATGTAGTATATATTTGGTAGGGAAAAACCATGGATCATGTCAATCTACCTAGCAGAACAACCAATAATTAAAGGCACATCATGATGCACTCCAAAGTCCAAATCACAAACAGTAACAGATTTAAAAATTAATAAATGAATATATAAAGTGAATCATTCATAACACCTGTTTGGTGATGGAAGTCTTACCAGATTATTAATCCTCTAAACCCCCCCCCCACCACCACCACACACACACACACACACACAAAAAAAAAAAAAAGAGCAACCAGGAGTAGGAGGAGAATGCAAATGAGAATACAAGAAATCCTTTCCTGCAACTAGAAATCCTCAATCTCCAATCTGGGGAAAACACTACAAGCACAAATAAGGCAATATTTCTGTATCTCTAGTTGAAAAAAAAAAAAAAAGCAAATAAGGAAAGATTTCTATATCTCTATATAGTGCATTCTCAGCTCAGTAACTCTTTCAAATGGGTTTTCAAATTTTTCTGAAAAAGTTTACCCCAAAACATCAGAAAGTGATTTTAGTGATGGCAAATGAATATCAACCAGCAACAGGCAAAGAGAAAAAGAGGATGTGGGTTGGGGACAAAATAAGAGAATCTCAGCAAATAACAACTGAATCTTGGATTTTGACCACAAGAAGATTTTTGGGGGTGGGAATTTTTTGTGAAGGGGACAGAAAAAAAAGCAAGTAATCCAAAATAGCAACGTGGTTGAGAGAAATACCAGAGGTCGAATGTAGATCATTAGTGTCAGTGCAAGCTCAACAAGCTAGGATACAGAACAGGTAGATCCAAGTATCCAACACCTGTATAATTTTTCGTCCAGTGGATATAAGCATTTTAACAGTATCACATATACATCATGTCAACTGACCATCCGAAATCCAAAAGAAAGCAGCTGAATGGAAGTCATTATATGATTACTAGAGCTAGATATGTCAAGGAAACATGAAAACAAAACAACATAGACCCAACTAAAATCATAAACGAAACAAATTCAAGTCAACCTCCAAAAAATCGAAGTAAAATCATAGAGATCGAAAGATCCAATCAAAATAACAGTAATAACTGGAATAGAAGAAGATACCGCGTGCTCAAAAGTCCCCAACTTTTAGATTTGATTTGCAATACTATACCAATTCCTCCACTTCCAGAAACCCACCAAGCTAAATAAAATAATAATAATAATAACCACACCACCCCAACTCAGTTCTTCTAAAAAAATAAAATCCCCAATACAAAAAAACTCACTCCTTTTCCACAAAACCCCACAAATAGTAGAACCTACCCAAACAAAACAGCGAGCCATATTTATTATATGATTATCTAGACTAAATTTGTAACCATATTATTTTTTTATTTGAAGCTAAACATTTATTTAAAGAATTGGTATTAGTATCAGATTCCAACAAAAGCACCCTTACTCATGCAAATTAAAAGTTGGAGCCTACAGCATATCTGACATTCCCACTACAACTTTTGAGGCCAAAAGAGGGGAGAAGGAAAAGCTGTTAATTGCAGGAAAACTGTAGGTTTGGGGGGTTCCATCTTGTTACAAATGCATCCAATCAGAGCACTAATAAAAATCCAAACACAACATAATACAAAATCATATCAGTGTCATATGATATGAGCCATAAACAGAACATAGCCACAAGGATGAAAATCATATCCCCTAATACCAACACCTAGGTTTCAATTAAAAGAAACAGATAGTTGTTTTGAACACCAGAGACAAGGACATGGAGTTTCTGACAAGGATTGACAAAACCAAACACTGATCCGATTCTCTTTAAGAGCCTTTCTAAAATCACCAACACATAAATTGGGGTAAATTCAAACAGGAAACTTTAAGACAAATTGAAACACGATTGACTCAATTCTATGCAAACAAACAGATCTATCTATATGTATGTGTGTGCATATGTAGAGAGAGAGAGAGAGAGAGAGAGAGAGAGAGAGAGAGAGATTCATATTTCATACCATTTGGGAGACCCGATGGGCAGAGATGCCTTGCATTCGGTGGGCTGTGGGAAGATCTACGCAGAACGGGATCGCAACCCTCCTCACAAGGATGGTTGTGATGATGGCGATGAAAATGATGATGAAGATTTTGATCGGGAGAGGGAGAGGGAGAAAACCCCAAATTAGGGTTTCGATCGATACGAGACCTCCCGATGTAGAAGAGCTCCAAAGCGCTCGTCATGCAATTTTGGGATGAGTTTTGCGCGTGGAGGGAGAAGAGGGAGAGATGATGGGCTCTGCGCTGGTGGTGGTGGTGGAGCGGTCTGCGCGTGGAGGGAGAAGAGGGAGAGATGATGGGCTCTGCGATGGTGGTGGTGGTGGTGGTGCGGTCTGCGCGTGGAGGAAGAAGGGGCAACGGTCGACGGCCGTGACAGAGATGAAGAGCAGAGAAACTGGAGAGGGGGGCTACCTCTGAGATGGGTCTGCGCAGTGGATTGCGAGATGGAGAGAGTGGGGGGGGGGGGGGTGAGAGATCGAAAGGGAGAGGAGGTGGGTGCTGCACCCAATAGTCTGAGAGAGATGAACCGACAAGGGTGTTTTGCATTCGGCATCCCCAAATGCATTTTGACGAAATCATTTCGTCGCCCAATAGTTCTAAAAATTGACTCGCCAAGCCAGATCGAGCGCCCAAATTTTATGCATTCGGCGACGAAATAATTTCGTCGTGGTTTAAATTTAAGGGATCCTGTGACGATTTATTTTTGTCGCGAAAATTCTTTAATAAACTATGGTGTAATTAATTTACCAACAAAAAAAACTCGTCGCCAAATAAATAATTTCGTCAGAAAAACTTTACCTCTTCGTGGCGCCAACTCCATTTTTCGGCGCCAAACTTTTCGCGGCAATATTTAGCGACAATTGAAAATTAACGTCACTAAATAATTTGTGTTTTCATTTTAGGCGACGAAATGGATTTTGTCGCAAAAAACAACATTTAGTGACAAAATTTCAAAACGTCGCAGAATATTTGCCGCGAAAAATGATTTTTGTTGTAGTGTCTCTATCCAATGGGATATGGATTGAGTTATGTAAGGCAAGTATAGATTGGTTATGGGTTGGGAATGTAGGTAATGTGAGGCCCCGCTCCTCACTTGCCTTAGTTATAAGTTAATTTTATATTTAATTATATCTTGTTATGCTAATTAGTAGGGGTTAGTAAGGGTAGTTTGGTCTTTTCCTAGGAATTAGGCCTAATTTGTTGAATTAGGGGTCTTTTGAGATTCATAGAATTGTTATGAGGTTAGATGTCTTTTATTAGAATTAGTTTAGTTGGTTAGAAGCCTCTAGGTGTAATTTCTAAGTCAGATAGGGGTTTTTCTTGAATAATTATTCAAATAATCCCAAATACCCTAAATGCCCATAGCCTTATCTCTAACCAAGCATTCCAAGAGAGGGCATTTTAGTCAATTGAAAAATCCCAAAATCTATAAATATAAACTCATCCCATATCCCACGCCATTTCCATCTCTCCCTCTCTTATTTCATTTCCCTCTCAAAGATCAAAGGATCCATCCAAGCTACAACCATCTACAAGCAAGGATCATCTTCTCCTTCTCCTCTTCAAATCAAGGTGAATTTCCTTCCCTAGCTCAGTTCCCATGTAGATCTAGCTTCTTCTCTTAGAATTCTTCTTTCTTATACACTTTTCTCCTTAGGAATGGGTGTAGGAGGCCTAGATCTTGTTAGATATGTAGATCATGGGGCTGTTGAGTGATTTGGAGACCTTAGAGCTTGGGTCTAGAGGTTTTGAGGTGGGATCTTGGAGATCAAGTAAGGAGACCATCTTAGGAGACCAAAGGCAAGTGCAATATACACTTATCATAGAATGCATGCTCTCTTTTCCTTGAATTCTGCAATGGATGGTTGTTTTGATGATAGATCATTAGATTTCTCTTCCTCTAAGTTCTATTTTGTGATTTTTGGCCATTAATGGATGGGAATCCTCATTTGGAAGATCAATGGCCCATTTGTGATGGATTGACGGTGGATGGATGTGTTTTCATGTTTGGAGTTGATTATGTATGATTTGGGACAGAGATTGATGGATTTGAAAGGAAAATTAGACGAAAATGGAAGAAGACAGAAACTGGGTATTTTGGACTCTGTGTGTATTCGGTCGACCGCGTTCACTGCAGAATCCCAAGCTGAGAGCTACCTGTCAGGCTGTCTATAATTCTATGTGTACTCGGGCAATGGGGTTCTTCCCCGTGATCAATTGACTACACTATACCTTGTAACCCAAGCCTAACAGACAGAACCCTGTTAGCATGTGTATTTGGTCGATCGGGGTCCTCACGTGGTTGACCGACAACACTGCATTTTGCAACCTAGGTCTGTCAAACATAACTTTGTTTCGTAGTATGGTCGGTCGACTTGCTTCATCCGTGGTTGACCAAGTACACTACAGAAATCAATTTTTCAGAACCTGTTTCTTTTAGAATTTAATCTCAATTGGGCCCCATCGACCTTTCATTTGGACTCTTCCTCTAGGACTAACCATGAGTCAAGGGCTAAGCTTAACCTTGACCCATATAGCCACCCAAAGTAGGGTCTAGGGTTGTAGAATGGAACTCGATTTGGGTGCTTAAGGGTGGTGTTGGATGTCTTATACGTTAAGAGCACCAAGTATACCTTTAATTACAACTAAGACCCCCCTTTAACCACTATTTTGGGTGATGTGGGACCTTACACCTAAAAAGGGGACATGAGCTTAGGTTGGATCACTCAATTATATCCCTTTATTGATGGTTATTGATGTCACATGCTTTATGCACATTCTCTTTACTGTTCATTATTATTATTATTATCATTTTGAAACCTGATTAATAAATGGAAATGAGGACCTTGACCTAAGGTTGACCTAGAGGTGACCTTGGATGCGTATGGAGGACATTTGACCCATGTCTATGACTAGGAAGGCTATTCTATGGCCCAATGGATGGTTAGATGTGATACCATGGAGTAGATGGATTATGTGCATGTATTAGGTACCCATTTGTGGATAGATTATATATTGGACTGTATTTGGAATGGCATAATGATGGATTTTGGTATGGATATACATGCGTTATGATGAGTGTATGGTTTATATGGATGATGATATGAATTGGACCTTTGATACTGGACCTTATATGGACTTATGAGACCTTGCTTACGCAAAGGTAACTTAGTCAGACACCGACCTTATTACATTGTTCCTTAGAGTCGGCATGAACATCCACTCGGTTGAAAAGCCTAGCATTGGCACTGATCGCCCTTGGAAGGGGCTAATATTTTGTTTCGCTATGCATCATGATGAGTTGGTAAGGTGGATGTATGCCACTGGGGTATCACACAACACTGCACGATACCAATTCAAGCTAGCAGAATCCGGTAATATCATTTTGGCCGGGCTATGATCCCGCACATTCCCCGCTACAACTCATATGTAGTACGGGAGGACAACGTCATAATTTCCCACGGTATTAGTCTATGTGGATGTATCATATTTATTAGATGGATGGTTAGCATGTTCCCTTTATATTGATCCACGGTATTTATATTATTGCACAATCTGCTTAGTGATGTGGAGATTTATTTCAATCCATTAAAACTACAAGTGCACAGTTGTCTTGTTGAGACGGCGACTGTTACTGGTCGGACACGCAGAGAGATGTGTGATGTGTGAATTAGAAACTTAACAAAATTAAAACTAAAGCACAAGAATAATAATGATGAAAAGCATATCAAAATATCAGAAATCCATCAGGCAAACTAATATATCAATTCATACAAATTATAAAAGTAGAATTGTCTAAGAAATACTTCAAACAAGAAACAACTCAATGTTTTTTATCTGAATGATTTCTCTATATAAAAAAGAATAAGTTTTTCATAAATTATCTAAACCAAAAACTTTCTTCACCTCATGAAAAAATAACTTATCTAAATATCACACATCAATCAAACATAGACTATCAAAGAACTCAATCTAAGCATAATCTATTAAGAAAGCATGTATGATTAAAGAATAATCCAATTAGAACTAAAATCAGAGGTCTGTCATACACTTGAAGATAGATTTATTAGTAACATTACGCATACATATAGAGACAATAAAACTACTAAATCACATTGCATGAAAAGAACAAAGAAGAATACTTAACTTCATCAGGTATTCCGATTCAAAAGACTACTCCTCCATGGCAAAGGAACTTCTGAATTTCTTTATTAAAATCTCCATGTGTCTAAAATCAAGCTTTCAAATTTCTCTCTTCTAAACCTAGTTTCTGGAACAAGGCTCTTGAATACCCAATTTATTTCTCACTTTTTTCTACACTAGAGATAGAGAGGAGAATAAAGGCGACAGGAGAGAGGAGATGGTGGAGAACGTCCAAGGGGTAAGAGAGAGCATGGGTATGGACATCCTATGGGATGTCCTTTTATGGATTTTGAACCCCAATTTGTTTTCCTCTTGGACTCTATGAAGAGAGAATATTTTATCTCTTACGTGAGAGATATCTTCCTTGGCCTCCAAACATAGATGAGATAATATAGAGCTCTTAGGTATCTTTGCACACACACCCTCCTTGAACTGAACCTTGCAAAAGAATTGGGCTCACTTTCGATAATAACAAATTCACGAGTTGAGAATTTACAATCAACTTCCCGAGACCATAATTTAGTCATTTCAGCTCCAAGTTGCATGATCTTGGCCTCTACGGATATCTACTTGAAAAGATCTTTCCAACGGTATCAAGATTACACCGATTGGACCTACAATTTAAGAGATATACCCATTTTAAGTTAAGTTGTTATGAGAAAAATGAGGCCGACTTCTTTCTTGCAATAGGACTCCTCCTCTTTAGCCTTTGAGATGATCTTTCCTTCTTAGACTCCCAAATTGATAAGGATAAGATAAGAAGGAGTCTCGTTGTCAATTCTCTCCTTGAATTCGAGCTAAAAATTAATGACAGTGGGACCCACTTGCAGCAATATACGATTGCATGCAAAATGCGCTGACAAAACTCTTCAAAACTCTTCCATACATGCGAGATGGAGCCCTTTCTTGTTGCTGGTCATACCAAGCATGAGGGAGGCATAGCTGGATGTCCAATGGGATGTATAGGTCCCATTTGTGGTGCACAACTTTCTTGTAGCACAACAACTGGACTTTCTGCACATGTTAATTCAACCTAGAAAATACTGAAGAGCCAAGTTGAAGTGGGACCCTGTTCGTCACCACTAAGTGCAATGGTGTGATTGTAGTATAATATGGTGGGTTCAAGGTCGAGTCCACAAGGACCAAATTGTTTTAGCACTTTCCAACTTTAACCTGTCCTAATTTAGAAACTAAATCTAACATAAATGGAAACTAATTAAATTTACACAAAACTCATTCAAATACTGAAAATTAATTATTACAACTTTCCAAACCACAAAATAAACCTAGGATATTCAACCATATTCTAACTAGAACATGCAAAGATAAAAAAAAAAAAAAAAGTCATCAAAACAACCAATTTAACATAATAAATAAAGTAAAAATCTAAATCTACTTTCCAAACTTCAATTTATGCAAATATGGATAAATTATACGACCCTAAAAAGAAACAATGCAATTCTAAGTAAGTTTCTAACTATATGATGCATGATGTAAAAACTTCTAACAATGAAAACAGTTGCACATGCCCAACTTTGCGGGACTGCACGACTGTTGAGTTCATGAATTTGCACATTTACGCATCATTTTAGGATAAATTAGGGGTTTAATTAGGTGAATTGCATCATTATTAATCTAATTCCAATATTTTATGCATTTTCACATAGGAACCTGAATTTTCATACATTTTCTGCATTAACTTAGAATGTTTTATAAATTTTCTCCGAAGAGTCCCAGTTGGAGTAAAACTCTGTCCGGATGAGTCCTGCTTCAATATGGGCTCTTCAGTATTTGATGTGTTGAATTAGAATATGTAGAAAATGAGAATTGCAGGCCTGTGTCACAGAACCCACTTTCAAGCACACAGTCTTCCTGGGCCCTGCATTGCTGAATTGAAACTTGAAAAGAAGTAAATTGAAGAATTCACCATGTGGACCCCACACACAAGCCATGTGCAAATCAATCAAAGGAGGAGTCCCCTCATCATGTCAGTTGAAGAGTCCTAACTACAGTAGAAGACTTCTCATGGGGCCCACTGTTCAAGCAGATGAAATGTCCTACATGGCAAGGTCCGTAGTAGTTGCAAATTTAAAATTATTAATGGATAATTCAAAGAGTACAATTCTGATTGGATTAAAAGAAGAAGAATTTGAATCATCCACATCTAATCTTCTTTCTAAAATGAAAGTTGTGCAGAGTTAGAAACCATTGCAAATTAAATTTTAAAAGTAAATCCCGTTTTTCTTAGAATAACTCATCTTCAAATGATCATAATTTTCAATCCGACTGTTGGATCGATGAAATTTACCTACCATTGGAAAGCTTAATTAGAGTAGATATCGTGGAGCCTAAGAATGTGCAAATTAGAGCTATATTGAAAAAGTTATTGGCCCGGAGATTTTTATGTTCATCTTTAGATGGGATTGCAATTAAATCCACACCGTTGATAATAAATTGCTATACATCCCTTGTAGGACCCCATCTGAAGATTAGCCAAACCATCCAGAGGTTTTCAGAAGCTTCCACCCCATTCAAATTCAAAAAGGATAAGAGATATACCTTATCAATGAAGATAAATCAAATCTGTAGAGAAGGTGTCCAGATTCAATGTATTTGTAAGATAACCGGAGTTATAAAAGGAACCCAAAAGTAGCATACGGATACACTGCCTCTCTTGGACGTCCACTGTTACTCTCTCTGCTCTTTCTCTTCTTTCCTTAATTAATATAATTCAAGAGTTATTTTTGGGTATTCTGGAGCCCTGTTCCAAAACTAGGTTAGAAGAGTGTGAGAGAAAATTGTAATTGCCACGAAGTTCTCAATGAAAATCACATCTTTTGCAATGGAGGAGTAGATCCCTGGATCAGAGTGTCAGATGAATTTAAGTGTTTCTCATCATTAATCTATGTGATATTTTTGTCTCTTGCGTATTGATTATAATAATAAATCTACTTTCTGTCATTGACAACCTATGTTATTCAATTTTTTTATTCAAACAATGCTTTAATCATGTATGTTTTCTTATTAAATTATTCTTAGATTGAAATTCTTTGATAATCTATCTTTGATTAATATGTGATATTTAGTTAAGTTCATAATTTCATTAGGTGAAGGAGATTTTTGCCTTAAATAAATTGTGAGAAATTGTGCTCTTTGATAGACAAATTATCCGAATCAGAAGCATTGATTTGTTTGAAGAATTTTTAGGATAAATTTATTTTATCGATTGCATAGAATGATGGTGGGACTACTTAATGGATTCATGATATTTTGATTTGCATTTTCTCATATTTTATTTATGCACTTTAGATCTAGAATTTTCTCAATCTTATTATTGTTTGTTTTTTTCTTTATCTCTCTTGTCATTATCATTGAAAAAAAAATTCAAGTTTTAAATTCTAACTTAGCAGTGCTTTCTGTGGGACTTGACCTTCACTTACCACGGTCTCAAAAAGACAACTGTGTACTTGCAGTATTAAAAGACTGAATTTAAATTCAAATCAATGGCCTACCTAAGATGCCATAAACCTAAATTTAATGGTTGGAATCGATACTCTGATGATGCATGACCACAAAAAAGAAAAAAGGAAGTGAAAAAGGACTTAAAACGAAAATATAATGACCTTCTAAAAATGCCTAGTTGAATAGTTTTGTGCAAGAAATCTAATTGTAGGCTGTCCGACTTCCCCTGTTTAGGCCATTGTTTACCCCACCTCCCAAACTTATTTTTTTCTGAAATTCTAGGGTTTCAAAGACTTGTTTTAAAATATTAATTTTGCACGATTTCATGGGAAAATAACATTGTTTGGCTGGTTTTCAAATATCAAACTTTTGGAAGAAAAATAACCTGAATCATATGCAATCGTGGTGTCATTTTCACTATTCACGTAAAAAGGTTTGAATTTGATCTTTCTAATCAATCAATAATCTTTGGTTTCCAGCAACAAAACACAAGTTTAAATGCAGTTTGTACTTCTAATGCATGCATTAATCATTTTCCAACCATAGATTATTCAAGAACATGAATAGAAAGTTTCTAATCGAACATAAAATATGCAATCTAATATTTCTAATTCAGAAAAAATCAGAATACTAACTAAAAACTAAAAAGAAAAAGGGTGGAAAAAAAGAAAAAGTGGAAAATTATGCATCCAAGACTTTAGAACTCAACACTAGGCTAAGCATTGAAAACACGAGCATTCTAGCTCTTCTCATATCTTCTCAGAGTTGGGAAAGATGCAAGCAATTTTATTAAGCGTGATTTCTCTTGACTTTGATTCGCCAAATTGATTTTCAATGCATAGTTCTAATCATATGATATTTCGTCGCAAAAAATATATATAAAAGAAAGTAGATAAGAAAATTAAATCACTTATACTAAGTGACGTGAATTTAAATTCAATCTTTTAATACTGCAAGTGCATAGTTGTCTTTTTGACACAGTGGCAAGTACAGGTCGAATCCCACAAGGAGCACTACTAAGTTAAAATTCAAAATTTGATTTTTTTTATTATCAAAGATTAATAAGAAATTGAGATCCAAGAAAAAAAAACTAGAAAAAATTCAAAAACACAAAATAATCAAATATATAAAACAAATCAGAGCATCCAAAATCCACTAAGCAAGATAATTAATCCATCCATGCCTCATTAAAGACAGATCTATTATTCTAATAGAGCATGTATTTTGAAAGAGACAAGAAAGTAATAGAAAAATCACATAGATTAAATTAAAGATCTACTTAGCTTCATCTATATGCTCCAATTCAGAAATCTAGCCAGCCATTGAAAAGAACCCAATAAGTAATTTCATTAATAGCATGTCCTTGTACAATTGTCTCTCAAAAATCTCTCTTCTAAAATTCCTAATTTCTGGAACACTGCTTCAGAATACCCAAAAATAACTATTAAATTCTATTAATCATGGAAAGAAGAGAAAGAGGAGAAAGAGTGTTATGGACGTCCAAGGGGTGGGAGTTGTGTCTCGTATGCTACTTTTTGGTTCCTTTTATTTCTCCAGTTATCTCTCAGATACATTGAATCTAAACGCCTTCTCTTCAAATTTGATTTATCTTTATTGATAAGGTACATCTCTTATCCTTTTTGAATTAGAATGAGGTGGAAGCTTTTGGAAATCTCTGGGTGGCTTGGCTAATCTTCAGATGGGGTCCCACAAGGGATGTGTAGCAATTGATTATAAACGGTATGGATTTATTTGCAATCCCTTCTAAAAATGAACAAGACAATTTTCGGGCCCATAACTTTGTCAATAAAGCTCTGATTTGCACGTTCTTGGGCTCCACAGATATCGACTCTGAATAAGCTTTCCAACGGTAGGTAAATTTCATCGATCTGACGGTCAGATTGAAAGTTATGGCCATTTGAGGATAAGTTATCCTGAAAAAAAGGGGATTAACTTCTAAAATTTGATTTGCAATGGATTCTATCTCTGCACAACTTTCATTTTTGAAAGGACATCAGATGTGGAGGATTCAAACTCTTCTTCTTTTGTTTCAATCAGAATTGTAGTTTTTGAATTATCCATCAATAATTTCAAATTTGCAACTACTGCGGACCCCGCCATATGGGACATTTCATCTGCTTGAACAGTGGGCCCTATGAGAAGTCTTCTACTGTAGTTAGGACTCTTCAACTGGCATAATGAGTGGACCCTCCTTTGATTAATTTGCATATGGTTTGTGTGTGGGGTTCACTTGGTGAATTCTTCAATTTACTTTAATTCAGCAATGCAGGGCCCAGGATGACAATGTGTGCTTGAAAGTGGGTTCCATGACAGAGGCCTGCAGTTCTTATTTTCTGCACATTCTAATTCAACACATCAAATACTGGAGAGCCCATATTGAAGAGGGACCCATCCGGACAGAGTTCTACTCCAACTGGGACTCTTAGGAGAAAATTTGTAAAACATTCTAAGTTAATGTTGAAAATGTATGAAAAGTATGAAAATTCAGGTTCTTAGGTGAAAAATACATGAAATGATAAAATTATATGAATAACAATGCAATTCACCTAATTAAACCCCTAATTCATCATAAAATGATACGTAAATGTGCAGATTCATGAACTCAACACACCCCCCAACTAGCATTTTGCTAGTCCCTTAGCAAAAGCTGCGAGAAAAATTGTTTGAAGTTCTTTAACCTAATCTAAGAAAAGAAAGCAAATATGAAAATAAAATCACTTTCTCTGGCATTCTCAGTTGCATTTAGCATATGCAACAAGCCCTTAAACCCCTAGGTTCCCCCTAGTGGACGAGTTGTGCCTCGTGAGGGTTTGCAGTGAATATACCCACAAAATTCCCTTTTTTATCTTTTTTTTTTGAAAAATATATTTAAAACCTATCAAAATCCAGGGAAGCTTTTTTCAAGAGAAAATCTATAGACACTGACTATTATCGGTTCTCGGAATTTTTCAAAGACAAATCTCAAATTCGGTTCACCAATCCTATCTTTTGGTCAGAAATTCTTGAAATCATGCTAATTGATCGTCCACGGTGATAAGTATGTATACGAAATAAGCATCAAATGATCCACCAATAATTTTCGTGAAAAAATATATATATTTTAAATTCTGGGCCCGCCTAAACTTAGCAAAGAAAACCAGTCTTCCTCTCAAGGTAATAATGACGGCTTTCGCACTACTGTTTTCTCAAAGGCAGCAATTTTTTTTCCCTTTTTTTTTTTCTCAAACACACACATGTGACTGTGCAATGCCTAGGTCCCTTAAGCTTTCTAATTAACCCATATAATGAGCATTAGGCCAGTGACTCCCAAAACAGATGTCTTTAGGGCACTAGGTATGTAAATACCCCTACGGGCTTACTAGCTCGGGTTAAAAAGGCTACGAACCCAAACTAGTCACAAAACTTTTTATTCTTTTCGAGATTCTAAACACTTCTTTTTTTTTTTTTAGCGGTCCCCAACAATAGGCAGCCCTTTCCATGTATCCACCCGTCGATCCAGGAAGCTCTGTATACTAAGGGTCGATTTTTATTCTTTTATTTTTTTCAATTTTCAAATAAAAACGGAAATCATAGCTTCACATTCAAAACTTTGAAAACGTATACAATCTGTGTAAAAGTGAGAGATGAAAATTCAACACATTTCCAAAAGCCCTTTCCATAAATAAAATAGTGAATCATTGTTTTCTTTTGCACAAAATAAATATCTTCAGCCAAAAAAAAAAAAAAAAATTCTCTTAAAAGTTTCCCTCTAACCTAACAATAATTTTTTTTTGTTTAAAATAAATAAATAAAGCAAAGCGAAAAAGAAAATGTACAATAAAAATTGAACAAATGATCACATGTCAAATTCTAACTCACACCCCCAAACCTAAATTCAACATTGTCCTCAATGTTATGAATGCACGTGTAATGTGAAAATGAAAAATAAGGAAAATTAGAATATCTTACCATGTGGGTTGATTGCAAAAGAATGTGATCAACCAGCTCAATTACCTTCTAAAATTGGGTTGCCTCCCAAACAGCGCTAAGTTTAATGACGTCAGCCTAACATGACCAAAATGATTAGTCCTGGTAAATTGGGTCTTCCAGAAGGATATCCTCAACGTTTTTATCTTTCAGTTCCAGAAACGGTTTCAATATTTGACCATTTACTTTGAAAACATCCACATTCTTGGGATTTTCAATTTCTATAGCACCATGAAAATAAATAGTACTGACAATGAATGAGCCAGTCCACCGGGCAATTCGTAACTTCCCTAGAAACAGGTGTAACCGTGAGTTATACAAAAGGACTTTCATACCCGGTTCAAAGGATTTTCTTAGAATTGACTTATCATGGTTCGTCTTCATTCTTTCCCTGTAGATCTTGGCATTCTCATAGGCATCATTTCGAAGTTCTTACAACTCATTGAGTTGCAATTTGCGCAGAATACCCGCAGTGGGTAAGTCAAAATTAAACTTCTTAATGGCCTAATAAGCTCTATGCTCCAATTCAACAGGCAAGTGGCAAGCCTTTCCATAGACCAACCTATATGAGGACATTCCAATAGGTGTCTTGTAAGCGGTTCGATAGGCCCACATTGCATCGATCAATCGCAAAGACCAGTCTTACCGAGTGGGATTGATCGTCTTTTCCAGAATTTGTTTAATTTGCCTATTTGAAATTTCCGCTTGGCCACTTCTTTGTGGGTGATAAGGTGTAGCAACCTTATGGGTGTCACAATATTTTTTCAACAAATGCTCAAAGGGACGGTTGCAAAAGTGAGTGCCTCCGTCACTAACAATCGCTCTAGGGGTACCAAAGCGAGAAAAGATATGATCTCTCACGAATTTAATCACCACATGGTGGTCATTCTTCTTTGTCGGTATGGCTTCTACCCACTTGGAAACATAGTCTACTGCCAGCAAAATGTAAAGATTTCCAAAAGAATTTGGAAATGGCCCCATGAAGTCAATTCCCCATACATCAAAAATTTCCACAACAAGTATGGGATTCAAGGGCATCACGTTCCTTCGATTGAGCTTGCCAAGCTTTTGACACCTCTCGCAGTTCAAACAGAAAGTGTGGCAATCTTTAAAGATAGTAGGCCAGTAAAATCCACACTGCAATACTTTTGTAGCTGTCTTTTTCGAACTAAAGTGGCCCCCACAAGCATGATCATGGCAGAAGGAAATGACCGAGTAATGGTCATGATCAGGAATGCATCTCCTGATGATCTGGTCAGGACAGTACTTAAAAAGATACGAGTCATCCCAGAAAAAGTACTTGACCTCAGCTAGAAATTTGGATCGATCCTGTTTTGACCAATGGGCGGGCATGTCCCCTGTAACAAGGTAATCGATTATATCTGCAAACCAGGGGATTTGAGAAATACTGAGCAATTGTTCATCAGGAAAATTTTCATTCAATGGGACCTCATCTGATGGCTCTAAAGGTATCCTCGAAAGATGGTCTGCTACAGCATTCTCACATCCTTTTTTATCTCTTATTTCCAAATCAAACTCTTGTAACAAAAGGATCCACCTGATCAATCGGGCTTTTGCATCCTTTTTGGACAGAAGGTATCTCAAAGCTGCGTGGTCCGTGTAGATGATGACTTTGGACCCTATCAAGTACATGATGTAGGACGGTTGAGTTGTCCTGGTGGGGTACATGTAGTCCTTCAAAGTCATGGGTGGGTCCAGTTGATCAGCCATCCTAACAATTTCTTCAAAGATTGAAGACTTTCCGACAATGGTTAAGGCTAATTCGGGCTCTATCCTGACTAACCTTTTACTCTTGCGTACCTATAGTTTCTCTCTCTAAGGTTTAGAGCGCATGCATTGGGTTCAACCTTAAAGAAATGCAAGCCTAATCTATATGCAGGGCCCTAATGGTCTTACTAGATGATGCACAAGCAGCCAAGCACAATGATTGAGCACAAGAAATTATCCTATGGTTAACCTAACACACTAGACAGCTCCTAACTGGTTTGAAGAGTGCACTAAGGCCTCCAATCCGGTCTTATGAAGCCAAATCGACCAAGTAAGTCCCCAGGATGAGTGGTGGGGTCACAATGCACTTGGCAAGGGTCCCGCTTAAGAACCAAACTCTTAGAACAGAGACTGTCACCCTTTGGAGGGACAAGACTTACCTAGACATCGACTTGACCAAAGAGTGCAACTGGTGCAACCTTTTGTGGTCTTCGTCCTAATGAGCTCGAGTCCTATGGTCTCGTTTCTACTTTATTTTAATTAATGTTTAGGTTACTATGTGAGAGGTGATTAAACCTAATTGGGCAAGGATCTGGTGATGAAATCCAGTCCTTATCTTATTGGGGTTAATTGCCCTTAACTAAGTGTGTGTGGTCCAGTTAGATGGTGTGTCAATCAAGCATTCACAATTTGCAAAAATTTAAATCACCCAAGCCCCACTTGCATGTAAGAGACTCGTGGGGTACAGTTTAGAAAGTCTTACAGCGGCCCACGCCTTTTTTTTTTTGGCAAATTTTGCAATTCTGAGAGAAATTTATTTTTAGCAAATCTGAGAGCAACTTGTTTGCTTATAGCAAATCCACATAGTTTCCTGTTTTTGTGCAACTCTCCTCTTACCAAGGTGACATATTGAAAAGAAACTTTTGTTAGTAAATCCTAAGTTAGCACATCAATTCAAAATTCTATCTTATCCTAATTTTTTTTTTAAATAAAAACTCTATCCAAAGTGGATTCTAAGTTATTGAAACAAATAAAAATTCTATTTACAAAATAAAAAAAATGAAAAATTCTAAATTATCCAAACAAGTATCCAAATATGGTTAGAGTTTTAAAAAAGTTTTCAATTATAAAAAACTAGATATAATTCAAAAATACAAACTAATCAAATATATAAAACAGATCAGAGCATCCAAAATCCACTAAGCAAGATAATTAATCCATCCATGTAATTATTCTACTATTTGTCCCAAAAATAACTTAGATCATAAACAAATCACTGTTTTGGATCCGGAAGATTTGTCTTTCGCAAAAATCAAATTTTAATAAAAAGAATAAGGTCACAACCCAAGACCTCCTTCACCTCATGAAAGAATGAAAAATCATAAGCATGATCCATCAAATTAAGGATAAATTATCAAAGGATCTCAGCCCAAGCATACTCTATCAAAATAAGTATAAATCATCAAACTATTTTCATTAGAAATCAAAACAGAGGCTGCCTAAGGCATGAAGACAGATCTATTATTCTAATAGAGCATGTATTTTGAAAGAGACAGAAAAGTAATAGAAAAATCACATAGATTAAATTAAAGATCTGCTTAGCTTCATCTGTATGCTCAAATCCAGAAATCTAGCGAGCCATTGAAAAGAACTCAATAAGTAATTTCATTGATAGCTTGTGCTTGTACAATTGTCTCTCAAAAATCTCTCTTCTAAAATTCCTAATTTCTGGAATAGGGCTCCAGAATACCCAAAAAAAACTATTAAATTCTATTAATTATGGAAAGAAGAGAAAGATGTGAGAGAGTTATGGACGTCCAAGGGGAGGGAGTTGTGTCTCGTATGCTACTTTTTGGTTCCTTTTATTTCTCCGGTTATCTGTCAGATACATTGAATCTAAACACCTTCTCTTCAAATTTGATTTATCTTTATTGATAAGGTACATTTCTTATCCCTTTTGAATTTGAATGAGGTGGAAGCTTTTGGAAATCTCTGGGTGGCTTAACTAATCTTCAGATGGGGTCCCACAAGGGATGTGTAGCAATTGATTATAAAGGGTGTGGATTTAATTACAATCCCGTCTAAAAATGAACAAGACAATCTCCGGGCCCATAACTTTGTCAATAAAGCTCTGATTTGCACGTTCTTGGGCTCTATAGATAACTACTCTGAATAAGCTTCCCAACGGTAGGTAAATTTCATCGATCTGACGGTCGGATTGAAAGTTATGGCCATTTGATGATGAGTTATCCTAAGAAAAACGGGATTAACTTCTAAAATTTAATTTGTAATGGATTCTATCTCTGCACAACTTTCATTTTTGAAAGGACATCAGATGTGGAGGATTCAAACTCTTCTTCTTTTGTACCAATCCGAATTGTACGTTTTGAATTATCCATAAATAATTTCAAATTTGCAACTACTACGGACTCTGCTATGTGGGACATTTCATTTGCATGAACAGTGGGCCCTATGAGAAGTCTTCTACTGTAGTTAGGACTCTTCAACTGACATAATGAGTGGACCCCTCCTTTGATTAATTTGCATATGGCTTGTGTGTGGGGTTCACATGGTGAATTCTTCAATTTACTTCAATTCAGCAATGCAGGGCCCAGGATGACAATGTGTGCTTGAAAGTGGGTTCCATGACAGAGGCCTGCAGTTCTTATTTTCTGCACATTCTAATTCAACACATCAAATATCCATATGGAAGAGGGACCCATCCGGACAGAGTTCTACTCCAACTGGGACTCTTAGGAGAAAATTTGTAAAACATTCTAAGTTAATGCTGAAAATGTATGAAAAGCATGAAAATTCAGGTTCCTAGGTGAAAAATACATGAAATGATAAAATTATATGAATAACAATGCAATTCACCTAATTAAACCCCTAATTCATCCTAAAATGATACGTAAATGTGCAGATTCATGGACTCAACACACCCCCCAACTAGCATTTTGCTAGTCCCTTAGCAAAAGTTGCGAGAAAAAAATGTTTGAAGTTCTTTAACCTAATCTAAGAAAAGAAAGCAAATATGAAAATAAAACCACTTCGCTGGCATTCTTAGTTGCTTTTAGCATATGCAACAAGCCCTTAAACCTCTACATTCCCCCTAGTGGACGAGTTGTGCCTCGTGAGGGTTTGCAGTGAATATACCCACAAAATTCCTTTTTTTTATCTTTCTTTTTTTTTTTTTGAAAAATATGTTTAAAACCTATCAAAATCCAAGGAAGCTTCTTTCAAGAGAAAATCTATAGACACTGACTATTCTCGGTTCTCGGAATTTTTCAAAGACAAATCTCAAATTCCGTTCACCAATCCTATCTTTTGGTCAGAAATTCTCAAAATCATGCTAATTGATCGTGCACGGTGAAAAATATGTATACAAAATAAGCATCAAATGATCCACCAATAATTTTCGTTTAAAAAAAATAGATATATTTTAAATTCTGGGCCGCCTAAACTTAGTAAAGAAAAATAGTCTTCCTCTAAGGTAATAATGACGGCTTTCGCACTACTTTTTTCTCGAAGGCCGCAATTTTTTTTTCCTCTGTTTTTTTTTTTCTCAAACACACGTGACTGTGCAATGCCTAGGTCCCTTAAGCTTTCTAATTAACCCATGTAACGAGCATTAGGCCAGTGACTACCAAAATAGATGTCTTTAGGGCACTAGGTATGTAAATACCCCTACGGGCTTACTGGCTCGGGTTAAAAAGGCTACGAACCCAAACTAGTCACAAAACTTTTTATTCTTTTCGAGATTCTAAACACTTTTTTTTTTAGCGGTCCCCAACAATAGGTAGCCCTTTCCATGTATCCACCCGTCGATCCAAGAAGCTCTGTATACTAAGGTCGATTTTTATTCTTTTATTTTTTTCAATTTTCAAATAAAAACAGAAATCATAGCTTTACATTCAAAACTTTGAAAACGTATACAATCTGTGTAAATGTGAGAGATGAAAATTCAACACATTTCCAAAAGCCCTTTCCATAAATAAAATAGTCAAACATTGTTTTCTTTTGCACAAAATAAATATCTTCAGCCCAAAAAAAAAAAGATTCTCTTGAAAGTTTCCCTCTAACCTAACAATAATTTTTTTTTAAAATAAATAAATAAAGCAAAGCGAAAAAGAAAATGTATAATGAAAATTGAACAAATGATCACATGTCAAATTCTAACTCACACCCCCAAACCTAAATTCAACATTGTTCTCAATGTTATGAATGCATGTGTAATTAATGTGAAAATTGAATAATAAAGAAAATTAGAATATCTTACCATGTGGGTTGATTGCAAAAGAATGTGATCAACCAGCTCAATTACCTTCTAAAATTGGGTTGCCTCCCAAAAAGCGCTAAGTTTAATGTCGTCAGCCTGACATGACCAAAATGATTAGTCCTGGTAAATTGGGTCTTTCAGAAGAATATCCTCAACGTTTTTATCCTTCAGTTCCAGTAACGGTTTCAATCGTTGACCATTTACTTTGAAAACATCCCCATTCTTGGGATTTTCAATTTCTATAGCACCATGAAAATAAATAGTACTGACAATGAATGGGCCAGTCCACCGGGTTTGTAACTTCCCTGGAAACAGGTGTAACCGTGAGTTATACAAAAGGACTTTCATACCCGGTTCAAAGGATTTTCTTAGAATTGACTTATCATGGTTCGTCTTCATTCTTTCCTTGTAGATCTTGGCATTCTCATAGGCATCATTTCGAAGTTCTTCCAACTCATTGAGTTGTAATTTGCGCAGAGTACCTGCAGTGGGTAAGTCAAAATTAAACTTCTTAATGCCTAATAAGCTCTATGCTCCAATTCAACAGGCAAGTGGCATGCCTTTCCATAGACCAACCTATATGAGGACATTCCAATAGGTGTCTTGTAAGCGGTTCGATAGGCCCACAGTGCGTCGATCAATCGCAAAGACCAGTCTTTCCGAGTGGGATTGATTGTCTTTTCCAGAATTTGTTTAATTTGCTTATTTGAAATTTCCGCTTGGCCACTTGTTTGTGGGTGATAAGGTGTAGTAACCTTATGGGTGTCACAATATTTTTTCAACAAATGCTCAAAGGGACGGTTGCAAAAGTGAGTGCCTCCGTCACTAACAATCGCTCTAGGGGTACCAAAGCGAGAAAAGATATGATCTCTCACGAATTTAATCACCACATTGTGGTCATTCTTCTTTGTCGGTATGGCTTCTACCCACTTGGAAACATAGTCTACTGCCAGCAAAATGTAAAGATTTCCAAAAGAATTTGGAAATGGCCCCATGAAGTCAATTCCCCATACATCAAAAATTTCCACAACAAGTATGGGATTCAAGGGCATCATGTTCCTTCGATTGAGCTTGCCAAGCTTTTGACACCTCTCGCAGTTCAAACAGAATGTGTGGCAATCTTTAAAGATAGTAGGCCAGTAAAATCCACACTGCAATACTTTTGCAGCTGTCTTTTTCGAACTAAAGTGGGCCCCACAAGCATGATCATGGCAGAAGGAAATGACCGAGTAATGGTCATGATCAGGAATGCATCTCCTGATGATTTGGTCAGGACAGTACTTAAAAAGATACGAGTCATCCCAGAAAAAGTACTTGACATCAACTAGAAATTTGGATCGATCCTGTTTTAACCAATGGGCGGGCATCTCCCCTGTAACAAAGTAATCGATTATATCTGCAAACCAGGGGATTTGAGAAATACTGAGCAATTGTTCATCAGGAAAATTTTCATTCAATGGGACCTCATCTGATGGCTCTAAAGGTATCCTCGAAAGATGGTCTGCTACAGCATTTGTCACGTCCCCCGAACCCGATTAAAGAAATAACCGGATCCGGAGAGTGAATTTTTAGGACTAATTAAAAATCTTGTCCTTTGGGCCCACGGATCGTAGTCCGCGGTGAGGATTATACATTTCATGCCTCTTTTCAATTCATTAAATACTGAGTTCATAAAACTCTATACACATGGTAATCTGAACAGAGGATAATATCTCATCAATATATAATTAAAGTTGACAGAAAGAGATAAAACATCTAGAATCAAGTTAATTATTACATTGGCCATCCCAAATAACTAAGGCCAATAAAAGGAATCGTATCAACGAGTTTAAAAAGTTCCAACGAGGGAAAATAAAGAATAAAGAATCTAAGATTAATTCCCCGTGACTCTCTCCTGTGCCGGGCAATGATGACGCTACTCTACGTCATCGGCACGCCACTCCCGTGCCTCCTCGACTGGTTGGAGATCCTCTGGGATCTCCTCACCTGCCTGCTCCTCGTAGAGGTAGGCATCACCTGATGTGTCTGCACACCAAGGAAACAAAGTCAACAACATGTTGAGCAATAGATAAGCAAAACATATTAAATATGACATGTATCAAATACAGAATAATAACAGGTAATCATCATGAGAATACAATGATAGCAAGTCTAGGCATAAAGCGAGAATATGTATAAGTGGAGTCACTAGCAAGAACTCCTAACAATCATCTAACAATAACCACTATCCATGCAATGCAAAACAAGAACAAGACAAGAGGGAGACTCCAAGGATGTCCTATGCCACCTCCCGGGGTACCAGTAACAATCTATACAAGTCCATACAAGTACAAGACTACTGATACCAAAGTCCGGCTCCAGTAGGATCCTAGCTCCCGGTCCTGGGAATAGCAGCACGGTCCAATGCCCGCTCCCAGCTATTCTACGCCATGGACGCCGTCCTACGCCGACTGCCCATCCCCGACAACCGAGTAACCGGTTCGTCGTTTTAAACCCCATACTGCAGATGGCCATGATATGCAACAAATCCTAAAGTGGTTCTGACACGAGGACAAACAAGACAAGCAAGTATGGCTAGTTCCAATATACAAGACAAGATCCTGGGGTTATTTCATCAAAACAATACAAGATTTCCAACACGTGATAACCCCCTTTCATTTCTAGCCAGTCAAGTTTATCATACAAGACAAGGTTCCTACGATACATTCTAAGTCAGGTCCAAGTCCTAATTCTATAAGAATCTATGTTTCACCTTTAATTAGGTATTTTATGTCAAGAGTGTACAAGGTAAATTTACAATGGATACGATTCATGAATCAACGAGAAGTTACAATCCATTCCTAGGTAAAAATGTTGTCATCCCTGTATCCAACATATCCTAACAGAGTACATATGGAATTCGGATCGACAATGCTACGAGGGAAATCCCTTGGTGTACAATAATGTAAGGCATTGGTCGCTTCAGTTTCCATATGCAATCGGTTACAATACACGTAATACCCGAATACCTAGACAACCATCGAATTCACACCAAGTAACGTGATTCGATTTAATTTCCATTTATGGTCAAGTGATATTAGGTTTATGGTTTCCAACATCTAAGGCCCAAATCTGAGTTTAGTTTCCATCCAAAAGAAACAAGGCATGTTTAGTTCCATTAGGGTAGCCCGCGGTTGACCAACAAGGTGTCCTCGGTCGACTTGCTGCACAGACGCGGTCGACCGGCCAAATGGCTCAGTCGACCGGCTGCACAGACGCGGTCGACCGGCCAGGTGGGCCCGGTCAACCTACAGAGGCTTGCGAAACCAGCTCTCTGGTTTTCTAACCGGAGCCTTTTCCGGCTCACAGGTAGTGTCCCCGGTCGACCGGCTGAAGGGGCTCGGTCGACCAGCAATGTTAGCGCGGTCGACCGGCCTGCATGGGAAACGCGAGTTCAGATGGTTTTTCTTAACTGTTTCGAGTCCAATCTGTCTCCTTCTCTTTTCAGACCTTTCCCGAGGCCATTTCTACATCAGAAGAGCCTCCTGCTCTCTCCAAAAATCCATTCCAACCTCATTCCACACCATGCATTCTATTACCCCCAATTTTTACCAATTCCATTCAATTCCAAGATTCTAACCTAATATACATTTCTCAAATTAAATAGGAACATGCTTGGAATTAAAAGGGTTAATCTACAGAATGTGTACAACAGTCAAATATAACAACAAGCATGTTTAATATGTAATTGCGAATCTACTTGCCTCAACCGGAAGAAATATCAGAAATGGGTGACTTTCGAGGAGAAGCCTTTCTACCCCCAAATCACAAATCTAACCCGACAGAACGAAACCTAACATACCAGGAATAACAATGGAATGAAAATAATTCAGATCTAACCTAAATCTAACCAAAAGGAAGATTAAAGAAAATATGAAATAGAGAGGAAGCTTACCGAAAGTTGTACTGGAAGAAAGAGGGGAGGAAGAGATTGAGATCTACCGGATCAGATCTTCGAAAGAAGCTTTCTTGGGTGAAGTTCTGGCTTGAGGAAGGAAGAAGAAGAAACTGGCTGCCTTTTGTTCTTCGTTGCAGAGAATAGAATAAGAGATTAGGGTTTGGCATCGATTAAGAAGAAGAGGGAGGGGAAAAAGACTTAATTACCCCTTAAGTGGGCTCGGTAAATAATGGGCCACTTGAAGGTCTTCTGATCATTGGATCGCGACGAGTCAAGAGGCAAAACTGATCTATTCGACGAGATCTTTCCAACGAACCCAAAAATCACGGCGTTTGGAATATTTCGGAAAACACTCAATTTTCCCTAAATTGCAAAACTACCCCCCTACTATGATCAAACGAACTCCGAATTGTACGAAACTTCGCAGATACTATTCTAATACTAAAAGAAACTCGCTCAAAATCTAAACCCACTTAAATATCTAAAATACAATTAATTAAAATAAATATGCATTTAAACGGGTCAGGTCGGATATTGGGCCCAAACTGACCCAGTAAGGTCACAGACCTTACAGCATTCTCACATCCTTTTTTATCTTTTATTTCCAAATCAAACTCTTGTAACAAAAGGATCCACCTGATCAATCGGGCTTTTGCATCCTTTTTGGACAGAAGGTATCTCAAAGCTGCATGGTCCGTATAGATGATGACTTTGGACCCTATCAAGTACGTGATGCAGGACGGTTGAGTTGTCCTGGTGGGGTACATGTAGTCCTTCAAAGTCATGGGTGGGTCCAGTTGATCAGCCATCCTAACAATTTCTTCAAAGATTGAAGACTTTTCGACAATGGTTAAGGCTAATTCGGGCTCTATCCTGACTAACCTTTGACTTTTGCGTACCTACAGTTTCTCTCTCTCAGGTTTAGAGCGCATGCATCGGGTTCAACCTTAAAGAAATGCAAGCCTAAACTATATGCAGGGCCCTAATGGTCTTACTAGATGATGCACAAGCAGCCAAGCACAATGATTGAGCACAAGAAATTATCCTATGGTTAACCTAACATACTAGATAGCTCCTAACTGGTTTGAAGAGTGCACTAAGGCCTCCAATCCGGTCATATGAAGCCAAATCGACCAGGTAAGTCCCCAGGATGAGTGGTGGGGTCACAATGCACTTGGCAAGGGTCCCGCTTAAGACCCAAACTCCTAGCACATAGATTGCCACTCTTTGGAGGGACAGGACTTACCTAGACATCGACTTGACCAAAGAGTGCAACTGGTGCAACCTTTTGTGGTCTTCGTTCTAATGAGCTCGAGTCCTATGGTCTCGTTTCTACTTTATTTTAATTAATGTTTAGGTTACTATGTGAGAGGTGGTTAAACCTAATTGGGCAAGGATCTGGTGATAAAATCCAGTCCTTATCTTATTGGGGTTAATTGCTCTTAACTAAGTGTGTGTGGTCCAGTTAGATGGTGTGTCAATCAAGCATTCACAATTTGTAAAAATTTAAATCACCCAAGCCCCACTTGCAAGTAAAAGACTCATGGGGTACAGTTTAGAAAGTCTTACAGCGGGCCCACGCCTTTTTTTTTTTTGGCAAATTTTGCAATTCCGAGAGCAATTTATTTTTAGCAAATCTGAGAGCAACTTGTTTGCTTAGCAAATCCACATAGTTTCCTATTTTTGTGCAACTCTCCTCTTACCAAGGTGACATATTCAAAAGAAACTCTTGTTAGTAAATCCTAAGTTAGCACATCAATTCAAAATTCTATCTTATCTTAATTTTTTTTTAATAAAAACTCTATCCAAAGTGGATTCTAAATTATTGAAACAAATCAAAATTCTATCTACAAAATAAAAAAAAAAAAGAAAAATTCTAAATTATCCAAATAAGTATCCAGATATGGTTAGAGTTTTCAAAAAGTTTTCAATTATAAGAAATCCAATCTTATCAAATTCAAATTTCAGATTTTAAAACTCTAACTATTCTAAATTACTTAAGAGATGAAAATTTAAAACTTCCAACTACCTACTTTCAGAATTCAAAGGTTAGCATATTAATCAAAACAACTAGTCCTAAATATTTTAAACTATCTTACTAATCCTAATCTAATCAAGATATTAGTTAAACCAATCTAAAATATTTTTTTTTTGTTTTTATTTGCTGAAATTCGGAATTAAAAGAAATCCTTCAAAAAAAAAAAATTTTTTTTGGGTTTTTTTCTTAATTATTTATTCCGAAAATTCAATTAATAAAAAAAATCAGAAAAATCAGAAAAAGCAAAAAAGTCAAAGTGAAATACTAACTAATACTATTTGCAAAGAACACTACTAATGCAAACTTAGATGACTAAACAACTAATGCAACCTAAATGTGAGCATGCATATGAATCTAATAAAATAAAAAAAATCAAAATTTTAACAAAAACTCAGATTTGGCTCCCCGGCAACGGCGCCAAAACTTCATGTGAATTTAAATTTAATCTTTTAATACTGCAAGTGCACAATTGTCTTTTTGAGATAGTGGCAAGTACAGGTCGAATTCCACAAGGAGCACTACTAAGTTAAAATTCAGAATCTGATTTTATTTATCAAAGTTTAATAAGTAATTGAGATCCAAGAAAAAAAAAACTAGAAAAAATTCAAAAACACAAACTAATTGAATATATAAAACAGATCAGAGCATCCAAAATCCACTAAGCAAGATAATTAATCCATCTATGCAATTATTCTACTATTTGCCCCAAAAATAACTCAGATCATAAACAAATCAATGTTTTGGATCCGGAAGACTTGTCTTTCGCAAAAATCAATTTTAATAAAAAGAATAAGGTCACAACCCAAGACCTCCTTCACCTCATGAAAGAATGAAAAATCATAAGCATGACCCATCAAATTAAGCATAAATTATCAAAGGATCTCAGCCCAAGCATACTCTATCAAAATAAGTATAAATCATCAAACTATTTTCATTAAAAATCAAAACAGAGGCTGCCTAAGGCATGAAGACAGATCTATTATTCTAATAGAGCATGTATTTTGAAAGAGACAAGAAAGTAATAGAAGAATCACATAGATTAAATTAAAGATCTACTTAGCTTCATCTGTATGCTCTAATCCAGAAATCTAGCAAGCCATTGAAAAGAACTCAATAAGTAATTTCATTGATAGCTTGTCCTTGTACAATTGTCTCTCAAAAATCTCTCTTCTAAAATTCCTAATTTCTGGAACAAGGCTCCAGAATACCCAAAAATAACTATTAAATTCTATTAATTATGGAAAAAAGAGAAAGAGGAGAGAGAGTTATGGACGTCCAAGGGGAGGGAGTTGTGTCTCGTATGCTACTTTTTGGTTCTTTTTATTTCTCCGGTTATCTATCAGATACATTGAATCTAAATACCTTCTCTTCAAATTTGATTTATCATTATTAATAAGGTACATCTCTTTTCCTTTTTGAATTGAATGAGGTGGAAGCTTCTAGAAACCTCTGGGTGGCTTGACTAATCTTCAGATGAGGTCCCACAAGGGATGTGTAGCAATTGATTATAAACGGTGTGGATTTAATTGCAATCCTGTCTAAAAATGAACAAGAAAATCTCCGGGCCTATAACTTTGTCAATATAGCTTTGATTTGCACGTTCTTGGGCTCGACAGATATCTCCTCTGAATAAGCTTTCCAACGGTAGATAAATTTCATTGATCCGATGGTCGAATTGATAGTTATGGCCAATTGAGGATGAGTTATCCTGAGAAAAACGTGATTAACTTCTAAAATTTGATTTGCAATGGATTCTATCCACAACTTTCATTTTTGAAAGGACATCAGATGTGGAGGATTCAAACTCTTCTTCTTTTGTTCCAATCAGAATTGTAGTTTTTGAATTATCCATCAATAATTTCAAATTTGCAACTACTGCGGACCCTGCCATGTGGGACATTTTATTTGCTTGAAAAGTGGACTCTTGAGAAGTCTTCTACTGTAGTTAGGACTCTTCAACTGACATGATGAGTGGATCCCTCCTTTGATTAATTTGCATATGGCTTGTGTGTGGGGTTCATATGGTGAATTCTTCAATTTACTTCAATTCAGCAATGCAGGGCCCAGGATGACAATGTGTGCTTGAAAGTGGGTTCCATGACAGAGGCCTGCAGTTCTCATTTTCTGCACATTCTAATTCAACATATCAAATACTGAAGAGCCCATATTGAAGCGGGACCCATTCGGACAGAGTTTTACTCCAACTGGGAGTCTTCGGAGAAAATCTGTAAAACATTCTAAGTTAATGCTGAAAATGTATGAAAAGTATGAAAATTCAGGTTCCTAGGTGAAAAATACATGAAATGATAAAATTATATGCATAATAATGCAATTCACCTAATTAAACTCCTAATTCATCCTAAAATGATACGTAAATGTGCAGATTCATGAACTCAACAATAAGAGGCTTATGCACGCAGAATCAATCAAAGAGATGCTTTTTTCCTCAATATTGGAGTACATGAAATTAATAAACTTCTCTCTTTATTCTTCTCTCGAACAAGCCTTTCGATCTATGCCTAAGAAGAACTAGAAGGGAGAAGTAAGAACGGAAGATTAGAGAGAGAGAGAAAAAGGGAATGGATGGAGCAATGGCAGTTCTTTAGAGTGTGAAAATGAAGCTTGGAGTTCTATAGAGTGGGCTAGTCCTTTTATAGTTTTTCACACCTCTTCTTTGCAACTCTCTATCTCCCTTTTGAATTGGATTCTTTTGCTTAATTTCCAAGTTATGCTTCTAAGTAGGAAAGAGTTTGAATTTGATAGATTCCTTTGCATGATTGAATATCTTGGAGAGCAAGACTTTCCTTGGAGCTTTCTAAAATCTTTCTCAAAGATTGCAAGTGATGCTTGAAGAGAAACTTTCCAAAAATTGAAACTTCTTGCAATTCTCGTCTAAAATTGCAGCAGCCAACTTTCCGAGGTCATATCTCCCTCATTTCAGCTCCGATTGATGCAATTTTGGGCTCTGCGAATACTGAAAAGAGGTTTCCAATGGTGGGGGTTTGAGAGTTATTTTCATTTTAATGTGCTTCCCCTGAGAAAATCAGGGAATAATTTTGTAATACTCCAACTTTTCATATGGAGCTCGTATTGGACATCCAAGAGAGCCTTGAATCTCTTTCTTGCTTGGCGTCTTCATTCTCTCTCCAATTTGGCTTGATTTCCTAGCTTGGAATTTTAACTAGTGAACCCATATAGCAAACTTTCCTTTCTTGTAATTTCTTTCTTGACTTGAACTTCAAATTTAGTAAGCAAAAATACTTTCCAAATCTGATTTTCCTTTTCTTGCATGAGTTTGGCTGTTCCATCTTTGGTTTTCCTTTTGACCTTTCTCTCTCTCACACACACATATTTCATCAATGTTAGTCTCATTCTTGATTTCTCCTACATAAATAGAAAGAAACAAATTTAACAATAATCACATGTGAGGAATGTACATGAACCATGCATGGGACACTAACATGTCTAACGATGCACTAAACTAACAAACTTTTTAAATTTCAGGTATGCATTGATGAAACCAAAAGGCTAATTGGTGTGAAAAATTGATGATGGAAAACCCTAACCTCTCAAAAATCATGCAATGTGATGAGTTTTGACTAATTTTGACCATATTTCCATATTTATGCTCAAATACATGAAATCATGAAATTGAGTGCATTTCTATACAATTAAACCTAATTAAGCCCACAGATGCACATGAAATGATGTCCTAAAGACCAAATTTTGTGGACTTATCGGACCCATCCGAAAAGAGTTCTACTCCAACTAGGACTCTTCGAAGAAAAATTGCATAAAATACTAAATAATGTAGAAAATGTGTAAAGAATGTGCAAATTCCACTTCCTAGGTAAAAATGCATGAAATTAAATGAATAATGATAAAACTCACCTAATTAAGTCCCTAATTCAACCTAAAATAATGCATAGATGATGCAAATTTATGAGCTTAACACACCTCCAACCAGCATTTTGCTAGTCCCTTAGCAAATTTGCAAGCAGAAAGATTTAAAGTTCTTTGACCTAATTTAAGAAAAAAAAAAGAAAGTAAATATGAAAACCACTTTCGCTAGTATTCTCAGCTGCATTTAGCATATGCAACAAGCCCTTGAACCCCTAGGTTCCCACTAGTGGACGAGTTGCGTTTTGTGAGGGTTTGCAATGAAAATACCTACAAAATTCATTTACCCTAAAAACCAAAGGAAATTTTTCAAAAAGAAAATCAAGTCAACTGGGATATTTTTGACATCCAGAATAATCAAAATCTCAGACTACTCAAAATTCGGTTCTTATATCTAAATTCAAAGACTTTTTTTAAAGTCATACCAAACTTTTTGTCTGCCTTGTGGGCGTGTATACATCAAACCAAATTTTCAAATATTCTGCAGTAATGTCATGAAAACAAATTCTCCCTCGAATACTCCGACCTTTTCTAGATTCAGGGGCTTATAAGTTTCCCTCTCAAAGGTACTATGATAGCTTTCGTATTACTATTTTTTATAAGGCCACGAGATGCATCTCTATATATTTTCTTCTTATTCATTTTTTTCCTTTTCTTTTCTCTGTTTTTTTCTCTCTTTTTTTTTTTTTTTTTTTTTTTTTTTTTTTTTCAGCATAGGATTCCTTTGGGTGAATTTGGCTTTGTTATGTAGGTAGGGATGTAAATGGGTACCCGATTCTCTGATTACTAGGAAGTTCCGACCCGTTAAAAATCGGGTCTGGGTCCTTATTTAGGCCCTGATAAGTAAATTGGTCCGGGTCCAATTCCACCTTGGTTCGGACCTGAGACCCGATATATTATCTAAATTTATGAAAATCTCTCCTAAAAATAATTTTTTTTTAATATTATTCTCTACCTAAACCCAGACCCGGATCCAGACTCGTCCCATATATGGTTCTGGCTCCGGTTCCAGAGCCAAGAAAGTTCCGAAACGGTTCCGGGTCCGGATCCGGTTCCACCTTCTCCTTAACGGTTTCGGTTTTGGGTCCACCATGGACCCAGACCGGAACCGACCCGTTTACAACCCTACATGTAGGACATGGGGAGGAAACCCACATCTTATGTGTCTCACCTTTTTCTATTTTTGTACACCCTTATATATTTGTGTTTCACCGACCCCCTTGCTTCTTAGGGTGAGGCGTACCTATAGGTGCCCTTAGCGGAGGATTACCGGTGGGGTATAGGCGATGTTGCTTATTGCTCGAGAATGGAGAGCCCATGCAAGGGACTGAGTGACATTCTTGTTTTGGGTTTAAGTGTCATTCGTGAGGGGTTTGTTTCTATTGGGTTGTATAAATCATTTTATATTCATGCCTTGAGAAGTAGTTAGATTTGCCTTTACAATTGACACATGCATGGTGATGCCATTGAATCATACCGTTATATATTTGCTTCCACTTAATTATTTGGTTATTGGTTCCATTGATCATTATTCGCTTTCGTATTATTAAATGTTCTTATTGTGGTATTGAAAAGTTTTCAACTGGACCTCATTGTGGACCCATAATTCTAGCTGTTCCGGGCCTTGTGGCTGTAAACTCGAGATTCAGAGTTGGGGCGTGACATGTAAGGTCGGATTTTTTCCATCCATAGATCCTCATCCAACCATAGTAAGATATTGAGACGTCTTTATTTATTTATTTTGAAATAGTGGTTCTATTTGCTACTCTTAATTTCAGTTAATAAATATACGAAATTCTGATAACTTAAAATCATATTATTAGTTACATTATAAAGATATTAAAAATATGTAGTCTTAAATACTAGATATTTCTAAATGACTTATATTGTCTGTGCTAAAAATGGACGTCATGTTTTGCTATTTTAATCAAATATCTCAAATTCTGCCGCCTATCACTCTCCAATAGGATAGGGGTTGGGTTGTGTGGGTAGAATTTAGCTTGGGTATGGGTTGGAATTACACGTAAGATCAGATTCTTTCCATCTAAAATCCAATAATATTTAGCTAAGTCCAACAATAGTAAAATTATTAACTCACTTTTTTGTATCTTTTTATTGTTTCGATTTGAAATGGCAGATCTATATATTTGTTATTATTGATCTCAGATAATAAATATATATATATATATATATATGATAGTTAGATTATTCAAAATCATAATTTTATGTATATTATAATATATTAATATTTTAATAAAAACTTAAATAAATAAATATTTTTGTATGACTTGTATTGACCATGCTTAGGAAAAAGATATTTTGATAATAGCATGTGCTAGAAAAAAGATCAGTACTCTTACGATGGTTGGATCAGAGGATGGATAAAACATGACCTTACCTATAACTCTGACTCATAACCAACCCACATTTGACCCAATAATTGATACATATTATATTGGAGAGTCATACCAAAATTTTGAGATATTCGATCAAAATTGAGATTGAGATAAAATCAAAATGTTCAAACTTAAAGTTGGAATTCGGATCAAAATAATTCTAAATGAGAATAATAAGAAATTAAGTTGAAACTAATTCTAAATGAGAATAATAAGAAATTAATTAAGTTGAAACTGATACAAAGTTAACCTTATATCGTATGTGAAATAAGAAATTACTACACATTTAAGACGAACATTGCCAAAATTCTAAAAAAATCTTCTTTATACATTTAACAATAGGCCTGTTCACATAAGAAAAACTACAAAGCCTTGATCTATGATTTAATTTGTTTAAACCTAATTTATATATATGAAAGCCACTATTTCTAATTGAGAAATTAGCGATTGCATGTAATTGATTTTAACTCTAACAATGCTCTCCACGTTCCGCAAACTACCCCACCACCCCCCAAATCTTGGTTCCGTTTTCTACCCATTTAATTGCAATTAAGTTCGATGATGTTAAATAGGAAGCGTGATGCATGGATTTACATTCTCGAGCAACGAATTGTTCTTCTTAAACATTTAGATCTCTCCCAGCGAATCATATTCTCAAGAAGGAATTTTTGTTCATGAACAAGGTCGAACTCTGTCTCATCGATTCCTTGGTTTTTTTTTTTATTTGTTTTTTATCTTAACAGATTGTATTTGTTAAATCTTGAAGTCGATTAATAACATTTGACGGATTAAGCTGTACTTCAATCGCAATTGGTGGCTGTTGCAGGAATGTGGAGAGGGACTGTCAAAATCAATTAGATGCAATTTGCTGATTTGGGAAACTAAAATCACTTTGTATTAAAACTATCAACATAAACATCTGTCTTGAAAAAATATATTAATAGTAATAATTTTATCAATTTTATCAACAGATGGGATGAGTTAAGCAAACCCAAAACTACAACCCACTTTGAACTCTATTCGGGTCAGAGTCTAGAAACCCATATCTGTTCTATACTCGACTCAATAACTACCAACCGCTTCCAATAATAAATACCATATTTGAGATTTCTTATAATTTTTTTCTTCTCAATATTATTTATACAAAACTTTCATATTTCTAAGTTTCTTAGTTGTTTTTTTTTCTTTTTTTTTTGGTTTTTTTGGAAATTTTTGCATAAAGTATTTATTTACATTTACAATTGCATATTTCTTCAAGAAAGTCTGATTTTTCTATATTTCGTAATTGTCACACATGACATAGCATCCTCCCCCCATTGATGCTTATACCTTAGTAGTTATAAAGTTATTATTTTTTTTTAAAGATAATTGAATTCAGTTTTATATAACATAAACATCTAAAATTAAAATCAGTTCTTTATTGCTTTCATAAAATCAATTTTTTTAAATGATCTTTTTGTATGACTTCTATTGCCCGTGCTAAGCACGGGGGCATTTTGCTAGTAAATAAGTGATAGGCCAAGAATCCCTAAGTATGGCTCATAAAAAGAAAAACAAGATAAATATTCAGAAATTAGGTTTCAGGAATCATTGGACTTGGACCAAGGTCCATTGATTACATCAGTTCTCAATGGATCAGGTCGAATAACCAATGATGAACGAATAGGCTAATAGCTCAAACTAAAGATAAAGCTCAAATAGGTGGGTCCCATGCATGGTACAACTATAAGCCCACCCTTGGAAAAGAGTAGAATAAGACTAAACACATGAAGTTTGATTTTAAAGATCACCACACTTATCTTACTTTTATATATCTTTTAATAGTTTTTTTTACATAAAATATAGGGGCCAGCTCTCCTAAGCTGAAGCTTACCTTATCCTAAGCTGAAACAATGCTAGTTCCATAAATCAAAGTCGATTATCGCTGTTTTTTGCATGATGATCGTCTTCAAAATCAAGATAAATCCAATCAGAACTGGATTTTTCAATTCCATCATGTAAGAAACATATATAATCGACTTTGATTTATAAGACCAATACAATTCCAGCTTAGGATAATGTAAGTTTGAGCTTAGGAGAGCCCTGCTCAAAATAATAATAGCACAGATGGTAAAAGTTGTTGTATATTATTCTAAAGGTTATGTGTTCGGCTCCGATCTAATGCAAAAACTAAAATCCAACCTCACATAGCTCCATGTAGAATTAATCAGATAATTCGAGTCTCCATCCCATTAATAAAGATGTGTTTTGGTTAAATTGTGTATCTTATCTGGGTCGGATCGGGTCGGGCTTTGGCATCTCTACGATTGAATCCAACACTAGCCCATATGTTAAACCTACATAGATTAAAGGTCCGAGTTGTTGGAAATTTATACTAAAAACATACTTTATGTATTTGTCTTTGACTGATTCATTTTTAGTATATTTTGTCTTCTCATCTAACTGAGATTTTGTATGGGCAAATAGCTGCATTATTATGCATGTGAGTGTCTTTTATTCTATAAAGTAGACAAGATGGTGTGTAGAGTTTTACTTATACACGGAACACTTATTTGTTGGTTTGATCTTCAGCCCCAAGTGCAAGGCCGCAATTACAGTAATAACTCTGTGGGTGATGAGTTCACAAAAGATATACTTTCATAACATTATTTTATGAGTTTTCATAGATAAAAGAACTCAAAACACTATTTTTAGCATAAAAATCATAAAGTTCCTCCCCATCATGCTTTGCTCATATCTTTTCATTATAGATGGTCATTTGTATGCATTTATATGAGTTCCAATGACTTTCATACAAAATATGTTAAAAAATACTCTCAATTATGTTAATTTCTCTTTGTAGCTGTTAATTGAAGACTAATTTGAAGATTAAAGTTGAGATTCAAGAGTTAAAGAGAATATTGATTAGTTTGGAAGACAATTGGATGAAGAAATGACAAAGATAGGCCAACAATAAGAAGAAAAATGAAAGACCTGGGTTTGTATTTTGACCATATCTTTTTACTCGGGTGTCCGATTGAGGTGATCTTAGAAGCATTGGAAAACTTATTCTAAGACCTACAAATCATATTTCACAACATTTCTCCCAATTCAGACGTTTCGAGGGTTAAAATCACACACAAGTGTGGGGACTGTTTTCTAATACGGGAATTACATTCATATGTTTATATTTCCATTCTTGTAAAGTCCCACATTGGAAAGAAACCAAAAGAGAGCAAGCAAATGTTTCTATATAAGGAAGGGAGCTCTAGGCATTTAGCACACAAGCAAGGAGAGCCTCCTCCTCTTTACTTAAGCTATTCATGTAATTAAGAGCAATTGTAGAGAGAAAGTGAGGAAAGCTTTGTAAAAATTGAAGATTTATAATGAAAGCTTTGTCTTCTCCAATGGGTGGCTAATCACTTTGATTGGATCTTCTAGATGAAGCTAAGTTAATACTATTCATTTTGCTTATGCTCTTAATTCTCTTTGTTTATGTTCTTAACATACTAGAATAGATTTTTCTTCATTGCAATATGCTATCTTCCATGCTTATTTTTTATTTTAACATTCTTTTTACTATCTATGCTTAAGTTTGATAAATCAAGCGTAGGAGTTACTATCTTTTGATGGTTTATGCTTACTTTTGATAGATAGTTTAGGAATCTTTTCTTTTATGAAGAGAAGAAAATCTGAGCTATTAGATTGTTAATTTTTAGAGCTTTAAAGTTATATTTTTCAAATCTATACATTGATTTGTCATTAGATTTGAGTGTTTGTTTGGGAAAAGAGAAGAGCATTAGTGTTGGATTAGTGTTATTTAGTGGATTCTAGATGGTTCAATCTATCCATTAGTATTGATTGTTATTTATTGTACTTACTTTAGTTTAATTCTATTCTATTCTCACACACTTATTCACTTGTTTTAATTCTCATACTCCATTTCTCTATTCACACCATCTTCCACCATGCACCTTTGATTTCACACTTTTAGCACATTTCTTTTTATCTCCATCCACTTATTTTCTATCTTGTTCTCTTTATTAGTTAGTTTTCATGTATGTTTTTAGTTTCTTTCTATCTTGATCTTTCACCTATTTTCACACACTTACTCATTTGATATATCTAAAACATTGTTCATTTGTTCTTGTTATTACCCTTGGTATTTTTCTTTTGTCATTAACTTTGTTACTAACCTTGTTTTCACTTTAGTTCTTCTATTCCTACTAACATCTCTTTGTTATCTAGTTTCTTGTTTTCTTCTAGTTTGCATTTTTTTTATTTCCCTTGTTATTATTTTGTTTCTTGTTTTCATTGTTTTTTTTTGTTATTTCCATTTGCATTTGTTATCTATATTTGAGTTGATATTCCTTTTCATTGATAATTGTTATTTTCCTTGTAACGATCCTCGTGGGAACAATATTCAGACTTCCATAGTCTATATTACTTGAGACAACCGTATACTTGCAGAAAATTCGCCATCAGTGAAGTCCGAGGTCGATCTACATGGAGTAATTAATCGCAAAACCTGTCCTATTAAAAAACTAATCTAGCCTATCAAAAATCTATATAAATAAATCTCTACGAAACTTATATTGAAATTTTATTACAAATCCAAATTAAAAATTAAAATCTCAAACAAAAATCCTAATCTAAGAATCCTAATCTAAAGACTGCAAAAACATAAAAGACATCAAACCACCAATTGCATAAAAGTAAATAAATCATGCATTAAAATAAAATTCATTAATAATATCATTAAGAAATAAGGATAAAAAGAATTCTAAATATTCTTATTATGGGAAATCACAACGTTATATTGGCAAAATTAATAAAAGACTGCAAAAATACCGCACCAAGTGCGTACTGTCACTACCCACAAACATGCGATGCCGATCCAAGGCAGAACACCTTGAACTCACTAGTTGTGTCTTTTAAATTAAAATAAACCAATAAACTAGTAATTTCCCAACAACAATCAAAACTAAAAAAAATCTTTCCTTACCCTAGATCGAACATATGAAGAAAATAGGACTTGCGCTTAATCCCATCTTCATGTCTTCAATCCTTCACCAAAAGAGAAGTAGATGGCTGGTTGATGATAGAGCGACGGCAGCAACGACGGCGTGGCGGCGTAGAAATCCAAGTGGTGGTATGCCTTAAAGGGAACGCCTTGGATGAAATTGTGATGGAAGGATGACAGATGGAGAAAAATTAATGGAGAAAGGAGGGATTTGGCTTGCTGGTCGTCCAAGGTATGGATGGCGATGGAATTCACGTGCAACTCCTTTTTTGGTCTTTTTATATGATTTTTTGATCGGTTGGGTTGCAAGATTTTGGATTGGGTAAGGATTAGTAGTGTGGGGTCCAAGTTGGATTAGGATTAGGAGGGTTTTTGGGAGAGTTTCAAGGGATTTTCCAGCTCCTTCGATTTCTTGGCATACCATCCTACTAAAGGTAGGATTATTTATATCTCATGCTACTTCCTTTCTTGGGCCCCACTTTAGATTTAATCAAAGTTTGAAACCATATGGGCAACTCCTTTTGTGTTGGACATGTGATAGCTTTTGGGAAGTATTGGACGTGTGAATGCCTCTTTGGAAGATTCTTGGTTGCAATCTTCAAAATAGCCTATCTTTTAGGAGATATCTTTAACAACTTAGTGCTGGAATCTTGGACTCTTGGATTTGGTTTCTAACTTGGATTGCTTAAAAAGATCTTCCTTTTTTTTTTTTTTTTTTTGAACTCTTCATAGCTGGAAAAATATCCTTAGATGGGCCCACTTTCTCTCCTTGGAATTTATGCCAAACGTAGATGGGTCCCATGGTACATTTGCTTCATCAATTCTCTTCCGCAGGCCCCAATTTCTGAAATTCCCTACAAAAGTAAAAATAAATGTCAAAGAATAATCTATTCATATAGGGAAGGAATGATGCAAGATGCGGGCCCAATTCACACTAAATAGATGCATAAATGTCACCATTTTATCAAATTTTCAATTAAATCAATAGTGCAAAGAAAGTACATCATTTCATGTGTAAATAAAAAGTAATGAGAAATTTGTGACTTTCAATGCCAAGAAATTACGAAATTCATGATTTTATGTAAAAATACAATTTTTGGATGAATTTTGACTCGAATTCAGACTTTGATGCTCACTAACATAAAATCATGATTTTTTTACTAAAATGGTTCATGATTTGATGATTAAGTCCTTCATTAATCTAAAATGATGTGGAAATTATGCATTTTTAAGGACTTATCACGGTTCTTATAGAATATAAGTTGTTGTTTACAATCTAGATAGATTTGAACACACCATAGGTTGTAGCATGATGTTTCAGCAGGCTTGTTTTGGTTGCGGGAAATGGTATAGTTTCAACTGATTATGCTATTACACTGTGTGTATTGAACATGACCGTGTTTTTGGGTTTATTGTCTTTATATTGACTATATAAGATTATGAACATCCAAATAGTTATTATGAGTGCTTGTACTCTTAATCCCGACATAAGTAATAGATACATACTTTTGGTGTTTGGCATTTTGATTTACAAAGGAGTGAAATCTTTTATAGGTTAATAATCTCAGTGAATTGGATGACTGCACTATGTGTATGGTGGATATTAGTTTATTAACGGAATCCAAGTCCCGTAATTGGAATTGATGATATCCCCTTGATGAAGCTTTTAAGTTTTAATTATGTCGAACCCTGCAGGTGGACTTTGTGTCTGACATATCATATAAGTTAAGTGTAAGGTCTCATTGAATTATAAAGATAACGATTAAATATAGATCTCAATAATTATGTAAGCGATGGATATCTGAATTCTTAACGTGAGGAGATTGATAAGCATTTAATAACAAGAAGCTCGAAATATTATTTTGAGAATAAGGACAAGAGTGCAATTATAATTCTTTAGTGGATTGAATTATAATTTATGGAACTAGGATTCTAATTTGGGTCGAATTAGGGTTTCATGTTTCCATAAGGTGCCTATCCTTATTTCCTTCTTAAGGTCCCTATTGTGGCTTATAAATATGCGTTACTGCTTTCTAGGTTAATAACAAGCAAAGTAAGAGAGAAATTTCGGTTTTTGGAGAGCAGAGGAGAATTCGCAGAAGAGGCCCACTCCCTGTTGCGAGTTCGAGCATATAGGAATACAATAGAAGATCATGAGGTTTTCGGGTTGCTGCAAGACCGAGATCAAATCAGAGAGATCTCGCAGGTATGATTTAATCATATTAGTTCAAATTATTTTTGCAGTGATCTATACGCAATGTTTAGAAATCCTGTTTTTTACTCGTTTCTAACACGAGTTTGGCCCATGCTAAACCTATATAGATTTAAGGTCCGAGTTTGGCCCGTATCCCCCGACCTAGCCCATGAGAACCCCTATCCATATCAATAAATATGGACTATAGATTTATGGTCCAAGTTTGCCGGTATCCCCCGGCACTGCCAATGGGCGATTCGATTTGCAAATGGAAGTTCAAATCAAATCAAATCGCCCTAGCTTCATACATAATAACTAGCATCGTACCCCATGTTGAGCACAGTCGCATTTTTTTGCTATATCATTTAAAAAATTATATAATGAAATAATGAAGACTGTAAATAAGAAATTAAAAAATCATTCAATCAAGAAATAGAGGAAAACTTTAGTTAATTTTAGATGCAAAGTAAATAATCATCTCATAAAACATAAACCAAATACTTAAAATGTATCTAACAATAAATACAGAAATTAAAAAAATCATTCAATCAAGAAATAGAGGAAAACTTTAGTTTATTATAGATGCAAAGTAAATAATCAGCTAATAAAACACAAACCAAATACTTAAAATGTATCTAACAATAAATAATAAAATGATATCATCTAAAATTTGTAATGTTCTAAAATTTTGTACTGAAGATTTATTGTACTAATTGAGTAGAAGGAATCAATGATAGTAGATGTTTTGATTCAATGATATAGTGATTGGCCTAGCCCACCTGAAAAAAGGTAAGGCATGAGCCTGGGTGGATAATGTTTATATATATATATATATAAAAGGCTTTCGTTATATATCAACGCCAAGCAATAGCTTAGCTGGTTGGGATGTGTATGCGTATGATAAAGTGCATGTGTTTAAGTCTCCATCCTATTAAAAAAGATGTTTTTTTATTAAATTTTGAATCTTATTTGGGTTGGGCCGGGCTTTGAGCTCTCTGCCACTGAATCCAAACACGGCCCGTATCTGAAACCTACATAGATTTTATATCCAAATTTGGCATGTGTACCAAAACCTAAGGCAAAAGCGTGGCCCAAAGTAGGTTGGTACTTGGTTAGGCTTTGGCCAGCTTGGTCTATGAGCACCCCTATCTGGATCAATCAATACACTCGTTCTTAGCACAACATTATTTTTTGGTACGATATTTATAAAAAAATTAATTTAATTTCATATATGTAGACTATCCGAGATCTAAAACACAACATTATTTCTTAAAGACTCCACGAACTTAAATTTAGTCATCGATAGGGAGGATGTTTTCACCATGTGCACCAATCACAAATTAGAGTTTCTATTAATTTTTGGATAGAAATGATTTAAAAATGTGTTAGATAATATCATTCGTAAAATGAAATTTAAATCAAGATTAGCAAAAAAATCCAAAAAGAATTCCATATATTTTCTACTTCCCGTTAATCTTTAGATAAAAAAGAAATAAGAAATATGCTAAACTAGATCATGCTTAAAATAAACCCAACACTTCCAATTGAGAAACCCTATTCCCAATCTCAGAAAACACTAACCCTAGATTTAAAATCCCTAATCTGAGTTTCAGGAATCCCTTACCCCAAAATCAAAACATTCTCAATTCCAAAAATCTCTAATCTCAAATTAAAATTCCTAACCATAATTGAAAAAACCCTATTCCCTATCTCAAAAATCATTAACCCCAAATTTGAAATCCCAAAAAAAAAAATCCAGAAATCTCAAATCCCAAAATCAAAGTATTCCCAATTCTAAATATCTCTAACCCCAACTTGATGTCCCTAATGAAAAATCCAGAAATCCCTAATCCCAAATTCAAAATCCCTATTTAGTAATGTATTAAATTTTAGAAGTTTCAAACCAAAAATCATATTCCCAATAAAAACTCTAATCCCAATTTTCGAAAAAAAAAAAGTCTAAAAATTTAGATCACATAACAATAAAATAAATTGTAAAGCAGAGGCTTTCTAAACCGAATTAAACAACGAAAAAGATATATTAAAAAGATGCCAAATACCTAATGGATTTGGAGGCTCTTTGCTGAGATGATCAGAAAGATTATATCAAATTTCAGAAAAGAAAAGAAAATGAAAAGAAATAAAAAAAAATTAAATATAATAGGAATTAAAGAAAATCTATTATAGATGAAGAGTCTATATTATGTGAGACTTTGGTACTCAAAATTGAATGGATGACTGAGAAAGGAGTCATAGCCCTTTATATATCTAAGAATCCTCTTTACCGCCTGATAATGAGCAGTGGGAGTATTCATAAACTAGCACACCAAATTGACCGCATGAGAAAAGGTCCAGGTAAGGTGCTGCAAGGCACTTCCGACACTGCTATTGGATGTTCTATCAATTTGTGGGGCACTTGATGTATGCAAACTCTGCTTGGACTAAAGGAGTGCTAAAAGGCTTGGAGTTAAGCATCATAGTTTTTAATAAAACGTCAACTGCATATTTGGATTAAGATAGAAAGAGTCCAGAAGCAGTTTTGGCTCATGAAAAATTAGGATTCCAGAAGACCAAGACATATAATGGGACTATGAAGCCAAAAGGAAGTCGAAATCATTTTGACAATCAGATTCAAAGGCTCAAGATAAAGAAGATAAGCTATTCAGATGATATTAGGCCACATCCAAGTCCAAGGAAGAGTAACCAAGTGGGTCCACTTTTGGGTACTCAAGGGATCCTAAATATACAATTTCAGCTCTAGATCATCAAGGAACATGTGAAGAACATCAAAGCCTGTTTGGTAACTTCACTAATAAAGTGAAGTGAGGTGAATTGTCAAATTAAGAAAAAAGAAGAAGAAGAGGGGTCAAACGAAAAGGTGATGATGGCCTTTTGTTATTTAGTGGAATGAAAATGTAGCTTTTTTTTACATTAAAAAAAAAAAGGCAGATGACCTTTTGTTATTTAGTAGTATGGAAAAGCAACTTTTTTGACTTTTTTTTTTGTAAAAGGTAGAGGTGATTTTTTTTTCTTAAATATGGTACTTTTTGATTTGACCCATTTTCTTTTATTGCCTCTTCAAATGATCATTTACTTGACTTCACTAATAAAGTGAATTTACCAAACAGGCAAAGATTGTAGCCCCAAGCTGAAACAGGGCCCTAAATTGTAAAAAGTAAAGTTTCAAAGCAAACAGAGGTGAAACAAGGTAAAAAGCAAGCAAGGAAAGTTGAATTGCAGCCCCCAGACTATGGGAACCCACGACCCCCAACAACTCCCAAGTGACGCTATAATGTCCCAACCCATAACTATGTATTTTAGTGCTAATTAATAGTATAGCATTAAATAATTACTTTGTTAGTTCCTTAAGCAAGTTTAGAAGTTAATTATTATGATAGAGTTTGAATAGTTTTGGAAAGTCTTGAGAGCCATTGGAGGGAAAATGTAAAGATATGATTTTCAATTCTTAGTGTCCCTCACATGCTTTTTTTGAGCGGGATGTTTCGAACTCCACCATGGGGTCCACCTTTTGATAATCTAGACCGTTCAAAATGAATGTCATCCCCTTCAACAACAAACCCATAACTTTTACTTCAATAAGAGTTGGTCCCGCTATAAGAACTTGATAACATAGTTGATGCATATAATTAACAGCAGAATTTTCAAAAAGGTATAAAACTTTTGCCTCCTTTTCAAAAGAAGCTTGAAAACTTTAATATTTCAAAAGAGTATCAAAGTTACCATATTTCTTTTAATCAAGTATTTACCAAGGAAAAAGTCTAAAAAAAGACAAAAATACCCTTATGTCATTTTGGAAGATTTTTCTTTAACAAATCATTTAAGAGAACTGATCAAGTCGAACTCAAATAACCTAGTGGGTCCCACTTGAACAATCAAAATGTTTTTTTATGGGGACGAAAAAGGTTAATAAAAGACAAAAACTTGTCATAAGGGAAGGGTAGTTTTGTCATTTTGATAAAGCGTTTTAATAGAGGGGACTTTATTAAAAGAATTATGAAAAACTATTATATTTTTTAGAAATATTTTAATTCTCATGTATTTTTTGAAAATGAGCCAAAAAATTTATACTTTTATGAGATTTTCCCTAATTAATAATGTGTAACATGTGTACTATTGATGTTATCAGTTGTGTGCTCAATCTTTATAATGAAACCCATCGCATTAAAGTATAAATTGAGCATATGAAACCAGAGGGCGTGACTTTCATTTTAAATGGTTGAATAATCAATTAGGTTGGCCGACATAGAGTTCCATGCAAACTACTCTTTGGAAGTGTGTAGGAGATAGTCGGGATCTAGGCTCTCGCATGCAGACGGCTCCTCATGCACCCTTAGCTCGGGTGACCGGAGTGGGCTGTTAAGTCAAATAGAAAATAGAAAATAATCATTGTTGAATGTAAGTTGACTTTTTTTTTTTTTTTATTACATGAATTGGAAATGTAATAATATATCTCATAAAAGGAAATTAGTTATGAAAGACTCATTCGAGATAGTTTGGAAATGTTCAATGGAAGACCACGATGATGCTAGCGAGATAAGATTTCTATACATAGCTTAATCATATAGGTAAAGAAAAGTTTTCCCATATAGGTTGAATGCCCCTCAACTTAAAAGAGGTAGGCAGAAAAGTATATGGTTATAAATAGTAAAGAAAAAATAAAAAACTATACAATCTATCCAAGGACTTTGCTCAGGATAGAGTTGAATGGCGGAACAAAACTCACGTAGCTAACAAACATGGTTGAAACAAGACTTTGACGATTATCATATCATTTATGTACAAACACATAAAAAAAATTAAAAAATTGGGTAATGGATCAAGTTCTATCCAGGCATCTGAGAGTTCTCAGCAGCAAGCCTATAAATTCATAACTGTATGCACATATGAAATCCATGTCACAAAATAAATTTTCTTCATTGTCCGAAAAAAATATAATAAGTTACGGCCCACCAACAAATCGACCATATTTCAATTAAACATGTTTTTGTGTATTTTAATAATGTGACATTATCAATCAGAGGACTCTTATTGAATTCATATTTTGTCCATCACCAACACATATATAGAGATATATCAATCTTGAGTGAGTTAAATTTGCCACCATGAGTGCAAGTGATGTAAAATTAAGAGGAACGCACCTTTAGTCTCCATATGGTTCTGAAAGCTCGTAATGGGAGAGGAACTTGGTCTAGCATGAGAGAGACATGAGCCTGTCAGTTCACCAAGAATGACTTGCCTATGAATGAAGTAAAGATATCAAATCTGTTGCCGTAACACTGACGCTTCCCTATGAATGAAGAAAAGATCTCAACTCTGATGCCCCAACACTTGGGACAGGAGAATGAATGTATAGCCTACTGGTTGGGAGTTAATATATCTTCTAACTACCTACAGTTTGATGCCTGGGTTCTCTCCCCTATGTGTACAGGTGGTCCTCTAGATCCTTGCAAATGCTGTAGTTCACTCTTGTGTCAATCGGGTCTTTCAAGGTTTCAGCCACTTTGGCTGGTACCTGGGGTTTGAAAAAAAAACACCCTTGAGAACACAAAAACTTGGATTATGTCAGAACTTGGGGGGCAATTGCTATAGTAAACATAGGGTATTTTGGGGTTGAATCTCTCATGTGATATAGTAAACAAGGTCGACCATTGCTTTATATCCCTATGTTCATATCTTTAAAACCCTGAAACCTTTACCACGACATCGGCAAAGCATTCTTGGCTTACCAAAGCATACTCCTGTCTTCATGTAAGACCACACCCCCGCTCTTTGTAGCCCGAACAACTGAGCTACTCTTACAACAATCAACAGCTTCATGAATGACTATTTATAGGCGTTGCTGATAGAATAAATTAGCCATATCCATTGCTTCTCCTAATCCTCATGTGAGGAGGAATAAATTCTCACAAGGGAATGGGAATAGTATCTTTGTTGAATTATTGATGCTGATAATCTACATGCTTCCAAGTGGGGTTGACTTTTTTTAGAGATCTAAAGTCTACATCGGTTGCGGAATTTGTGTTGGGCCAGTGGCAGCTGAGCATATGGTTAGATGGAGTGCTTTTGATGAAGACCCAGAGCTACCCAGTTCACAATTCAACCAATTTGCATTTGAAATGGAGATTATTATTTATAGATTCAAATTGGTATGAGTATCCAATGCGGGTAGAGTAATTTTATTTGCTAATCGGTTTCTCTAACTCAAGAGTTCAACAACGTCGGCTGACCGTGTGCTTGCGAGCTCTCTCTTGGGTCTCAGCCCCCTTGGCTGCTACCAAAAAATAAAAAATGAGTTCAACAACGGTCAGCCGGGCCTTATGGTTTAGAAGCAGTATTTTGGACAATGATCCATAGTTACCTTATCCACAACTTTACCAATTTGCATTCATTTCGCAATTTGTAGTTTGAGACTAACTTGTTTTGAAAATGTAACTGGATAGGTTTGTAAGACCTTGACCCTTCTTAAATATACTTAGCAGCTAATTAATTATGATTAGATGCTAATTAGAGCTAAATAAGCTCTAGTAAAGGTCTATATAACGCCCGTGAAGACCTTTTTCGGTGATTTCTCTTGTGCTGGCAATCCACCAGGAGAACTATGCCGGTGATATCATTTGCCGACGAAAAAAGGTAGCGCCGGTAAAAGGCTATACATTGCCGGTGTTTTTTTTTTGCTCAGAAAAGAGGTTTATTTCATCAAGCAAAGATATTTATTTTTTCAATAATAAAATTTAAAAAAATTTTGCCAGCGTTTTTTTGCACTTGGAAAAAGGTTTTTTATTTCAAAAATAAATGTTAGGAAAACTTTTGCTGGTGTTTTTTTTTTTTTTTTTTTGCGCCGAGAGAAAGGTTTATTTTTCAAAAATAAATGTTAGAAAAACTTTTGCAATGTTTTTTTGCGTTGGGAAAAACGGTTCATTTTTTCAAAAATATATGTCAGAAAAACCATTGCCACCGTTATTTTGCGCCGGGAAAAGATTTGCATTTTACGAAAATTATAACATTGGGAATAATTTTTTTAATATATACTTTTTATTTTTTTGATTTTTAATTTTAACCTGTGTCACATGAATAAACTGAAATTGCTAATTCCTTTATCCAAGACTAAATCTACTACACACCCAACATCCATTTTGTATTCCAAAACATCAAAAAAAAAAAAAAAAAAAAAAATGAAAAAACAAAATTCATTCCACTTCATAATAATATTCAAACATCTTTTCAACATTGAAAGAACTTTACTATTACCATTACAAAATTAAAACAAATGCTAACATTCTACTCTCTACCAACATTCAAATGCCAATGAAAATTTACATATTCGTATATGATCATTTCACTGTTGCACCATTCCAACACCTGCACCATTGTTTAAAAAAACTTCATGCATCCCATTTTAATATATATCAATCTGTTACTCTGCATACTTGGCCTTCATGTTGGCTGCATCCTAGCGGCATGGACGCTTTCAACAAAATTTGTTTTTCAATTTTCATTCAATCTGCATAAAAAAAGAGAGCAAGATTAACATATGATTAAGAATGTCATATGCACAACTTTAAGTGAAAAGCCATTAAGTCTTTGACAATGTTGACGAGGACAATGATGAAGGGGATGGCACTAAACCGAAAAGGGAACAGATGGAAACCTTGGTTTTCACAAAGCCAAGCTATATACTGGTTTCAGCCTTCTGGGATGCATGATACATTAATTTTGCTGCTCTATACTGATATTTCTTATAATGGACTGAACTGCTAGAAACAACAAGAATCCCGTTGACGTCAGTCACACCAGCAAAGCGCCCCATGCTCAGCACGGGCAATGTAATTCATAACATTAAATATATCATAAAAGTTTAGAAAAAGTTCAAAAAACTTTAAAATTAGAAGTTCACATGTAAGTTTTCAGCCTACCAAAAAAAAAAAAAATCATCATTAGGATTAATACAGTCATTAGTTGTACTAATTTTACAGCATGAGAATGGAAAAATTAGTGGCATCCAACTGATTTAATGTAATTTGATTGCGACTACTACATACTAATTGATTCATTTAAATATCACAAAATCAAAATAATGATATTGCATGAGAAGGGCGCATGGAATGCCTACCAAACAATTAGAATATTGTTGTAGAGTTGATCGTTATAGTTAGGATTCAAGCATGTAAGTAAATAATTGTGATAAACATTAAATAGATAAAAATATATATGAATATAAGGATTTTGTAGAATGAAATTGATTGCACAATCCTGAAAAATATAAAGAGTTTATGCATGACCAGCAAATCATAAAACTATAGGATTCAAGACATTTTGAACAAAAGATCACGAGTACAATATGTTTTGTAGAATGTTTGTGCATCTCCATAGTTTCTTTTTTAAGCATAGATGCTCTGTAGAAGAGAAATGCTTGAGCTACTTGAGTGTTGGAGTTCAAGAGGACAGATGGGTAGCATGAGAAGCCATTCCAACCTTCTTACTCTATTGTGAGTAGATCAAGAATAGGAATTTCTTTATGATGAAAAAGTTAACTGGTAGATTGGATTCTGCCACCAACATAAATGTCAAAAACTCATTCTAGTAACCATGATTCCCAAAGGAACTCTAATTTTCAACATTGTATAAAAAACCCTTTTAAATGAATTCAACATAGTATCAATAAAAATGCAAATAACATGAAAGAAAAATTGGATTTTCCCCTTCAAATAACCTGTCCTGGTATCAGGAAAAACTTCTACTCTGGTATTTTTTTTTAGAAATTCCTACTATGTTTGGGTTCCATAAAATGATCAAAATGGGATAAAAAAATAAAATAATATCCTCTTCAAAAATGACTTTTATTCCTCTCTTTCAAATAATCAGTGTATGTTTGATAAGTAGAGTTTTGATGTAAATTCACACTATTTGGAATTTCAGATTCCTTTCATACCATGCCACCCCGTATTCTATGAATTCTATTTTAGTCAAAGAAGTTTCTAAAATCATTATGATTGTCTACGAAAATAGCATGCTCCAAAAGAATGGAATAACAAACCATTTTACTCACTGTCAATGAATGTTTGCATATAAAGAAATTGAACATATGTAAAGAGAGAAACAGTACAAAGAAAAAAAAAAGAATCCGTTACTATTATATCAGATTTTAGAATTAATCAAAATAATTGATACAAGGAAAGAACAATTCATCAAGGTTTTAGGGAACATGGTTTTTTTCTTTTCTTTTCTTTTTTCTTTTTTCAGAAACTCATCATTGAGTCATAAATTTGTAACAGAATTCACCAAAAGAAAATCCCATGGAAATCTTGTGGGTCAACACACCCAGCAATGGAATTTTTCTCTCTGTCTCATGGAAATCCAAAAGAAAAGGAAATAATAAGAATGAAAAAGGAAAAAATAGACATGGAGGAGGAGAGGAAACCTAGCAAATTAACAATCAAAATGATCAAATCGACCATAAAAAATAGAAAATGCAAAGCAATTGATCATGAAGAAACCCTAGCCGCTTAACCTATATTAACGTTTCATAAAAAAAAAAAACCAATCCTAAAACATTAGGTTTTTACAATCATGATCACCATTTAATTAATTTTGAAATTTTTTAACGAACAATTACGTGGTCCAATGGTTAGTGTGGGTTTACTTAAACTTTAAATAATTTTAAATAGAGAATTTACCACTTCTTGACAATTGAACAAACTATAAAAATAAACAAACAAATAAATAAGTAAATAGATAAATAAATAAAATTAAACATCTAGAGAATAGATGCATAGATTTTGCACCAAATAGATAAAATGTCATAAAATACACAACACATGCGAAACTAAGTCAATGTGCAAGTTTATTGAAAAGCATACTGTAATATCCTTGACAACGTATTTGAACTAAGACAATATTGATCCAAGAGACTATTTTAACTGTAAAAAAAAATGAAAAAAAGAAATACATTGATCAAAACCATGAAGGTTGTATAAAAACAAGTTTCTCAGACCCACCTTTTGCCATCAACATTAACATATTACTTTATATGCAATATTAGTTAAATCTAATATAAATGTAATGTTTTGTTACATCCGGAATTTTTTTTTTTGTTGAATAAGATACGAACTTCTTAGCTGTATGCATTATTATTCATGTAGAAATTTCATCATATAGTTGGTATGCATAAACTAATATAAACAAGAACGGATTTTATTCAATGAAGAAAGACGTGCATACATGATACAGATCATATTCATGTGCTACATGAGAGATCCAAGATAGAGAAAAAAAAAAAAAAACCCATTTGAATGCAAAAGGTCATCAAATCATCATGACACTGGGATATAATAACTAAAGCAAATGTAAATCTTGCCACAAATAACAATTAATCTCTAAATAAAACATCAAGTCCACAACCAAATCGCATAAATTCAACATATCTGTAAATCAAGGTTCTTCATTATCCACCTTCCAAAAGAAAGGCCTCCAAAACATAAAGCACAAAGACAGAAGGTTTGTACGTCTGCATTGTAGAGAAAGGAAAAATGAAGAGTTGCGGACGTCTTCACTTTAGAGAAAATAATAGAAGATGAAGAGTTGCGGACGCTTTAGAAAACCATTGCAGAAGAGTTAAAAAGGGAATGGGGAGAAACATGAGGAGAGAATGTTTTATTTAAGATGGAAACCCAAAAGTTACAAAACCACCATTTTGGAGTAGTCAAAATACATTCCCGATGGCCAAAATCAATTGGGACTAAATTCTAATTGAATTCAGTTCACTTCATTGACTTAGGAAAAAGATATTTTGATAATAGCATGTGCTAGAAAAAAGATCAATACTCTTACGATGGTTGGATCAGTGGATGGATAAAACATGACCTTACCTATAACTCTGACTCAAAACCAACCCACATTTGACCCAATAATTGATACGTATTATATTGGAGAGTGATACCAAATTTTGAGATATTCGATCAAAATTGAGATTGAGATAAAATCAAAATGTTCAAACTTAAAGTTGGAAATTCGGATCAAAATAATTCTAAATGAGAATAATAAGAAATTAAGTTGAAACTGATACAAAGTTAACGTTATATTTTATGTAAAATAAGAAATTACTACACATTTAAGACGAACATTGTCAAAATTCTAAAAAAATCTTCTTTATACATTTAACAATAGGCCTGTTCGCATAAGAAAAACTACAAAGCCTTGATCTATGATTTAATTTGTTTAAACCTAATTTATATGTATGAAAGCCACTATTTCTAATTGAGAAATTAGCGATTGCATGTAATTGATTTTGACTCTAACAATGCTCTCCACGTTCCGCAAACTACCCCACCACCCCCCAAATCTTGGTTCCGTTTTCTACCCATTTAATTGCAATTAAGTTCGATGATGTTAAATAGGAAGCATGATGCATGGATTTACATATTTGAGCAACGAATTGTTTTTCTTAAACATTTAGATCTCTTCCAGCGAATCTTGTTCTGAAGAAGGAAATTTTTGTTCATGAATGAGGTCGAGCTCTGTCCCGTCGATCGTCGCCCTTCCCTCTCCCCATGCCCTAAAGTTTCTCCCTTCCGTTGCAAAGTTTACCAGATCCCTTAAACCTTCTTTTCTCAAAACCCTTTCTTTTCGAGGAGCTCTTATTTCTGTTTCCTCTCTCCCCAATCAGAAGGCCTCGATGGAAGATGGCCGCTGCTGAATTGGGTGGACGACTGCTTCCAAAGCATCAGCACCAAATTTCCAGTCCATTAATCAAATCATATGCTAAGGTTATTGTTTTTCGATATGATGTGTTTTCTAGTTTCTTGCTTTTGATTCTGTTCAGATCCATTTCTAATTTTGTGAATGAGGAAATAAGATGATGGTCCTTGTACTTGTACTTGGCATAGATGTGAAATGGAAGTTATACTAATAGGCTTTATTTCGAGACAATGAAATAGGCTTGGCTTTATTTGGAGTACAAATTACATTGACCCAATAGTCCAAAAAAAAAAACAAAAAACGACGAGCTGATAGTTATAAAGTTGGCATTTGGCACTCCTGACAGAGTGCTGAATGTGATGTAAGCACAAAAAGAAAGGAACATATTTGTGTCCAACTAACCAACCCCACCACTATATCCTCAGCCACACACACATCCCAATAAAATAAGATCCACTATGTAATGTAATGGGCAACCACTAAAGCATACCTGAATGCAGCCACAAATAGAACTTCAACTCCTCACTCCAAAAGCATGACAAAGAAATTTCTGTAGTTTGTTCGAGGTATATCAGACCTGCAGTAAGAAAAAGGACTTTTTATCACGCATAAAGAAGCAGTGTTTGATAAAAGTAAATTAATAGTAAAGTTCATCTCTCACTCTCTCCCTTTCAAAAAAATCTATTTTTGTTTTTCAAAACCTACGAGAGAACAGTGAAAGCCACCAAGAATGAAAAATCTTCATACAAGCATTGCTTCTTGTCTTTAAGGCAAGCCATCAACCAATTATCCAAATCCGTTGATTTTGGAAGACGAAGAAGAAGCCCACAAGTCATCCAAATTCCAAGCGGATTCACCCTTACTGTGCAATTGTTTATTTACTTATGTTTTGCACCACAAGTTTATTGCTTGAGTTTGTGCTTTTGTTTTACCTTCTCGTTGGTTTCTTCCTATTATTTAGGCTTAGCCATCATGTTTCCCTATTAGTTCACTTTTCAAAAAAAAAAAAAAGTTTCCCTATTAGTTATGTCTTATTTGGATATTTTAGTCATCTAAGGATTTTTTCCCTTAATCATTGGTAAACAGAAATTATATTAAGGAGAAATGAAAAGTATACTGAAGTATGTACATAGATGTACACAGATGGAAAAAGTATGTTCGGAACTATATTACGGACAATTTTAGGTAAAAGATAAATCTAAAGAGCTTTCTCAATTTACTGTGGTGGTCATAATTGGAGGCCTCTTTTGCACATCCATTGCAAGGTGCAAGTGTATAGGTGAACTTGCTCATTAAAAATCTGATGTGAAAAGAACATCATGTTGTGGAGCATCACTAAATCTTTGAAACTCTTAGCGTTTGAAGCTTCGTTCATTACCTTCATGAATAAACTCTTGCCTATATCTTCTTGTTCCGTGCTATAGTACTGTCAATAGATTTCCCTCATTATGTTGAGAGAGAGAGAGAGAGAGAGAGAGAGAGAGAGAGAGAGAGAGAGAGTAGAAAACAAGAGGATAAAAAAGTAAATATCCACATAATATGATATGAGATAGACAATACAGCCCTTCTAAGAACATATATGTGAAGGTGATTTATAGGCTATCTTCACTAAGTGTCAATGAGTTATGAGACACACATATGGGACATTGGGAATATAATCACGTACAGTGCTCATGGTCACTTTTCTGATCATCTGAAAAAAATTTACTGTGTTCTGACAACATGCCGATTCTCTCTTACACATGTCGCTCACCTTATTGGGGCCAATGAATATTTCCTTGTATGAAAATTCTTTGTGAAGATCTCCCTAAAGTCATCTTTGAACAGTATTCTGTTGCATCTATCTTGATTCCACATATAATACTTTAACATGAAAATAGCAGCAGTGTTTCGAATGGAGGAAAGGAAATCTCACTGTTTATTGTAAAGAACATCTGTGATTATCCCTCTATTGGTAAGAGGATCAGGCATCCAATCAAAACAATCATCCAATACCCAACGTGCAGCCAAGCGTTTCCTTTGATCCTCAGTTATGAAGTCATCAGTGGATGTACTGACACTATGACTGGTTCCTTTCTTTGGTAAAATGGTCCAAGTTACACCTTCTAAACCTGTTGGATTTACTTTCCCCATAAGATCATGAAGACTAACAAATATCTGCATCACACAATAACACAACAACTTGAAACAGATAATATTATAACTCGCCCAAAAGATATTATAGTGAAAAACAGATACAAAACAACAAAACTTTATACATGGAAGTTAATGGAGGAAAGGCCATAATGCTAAAAGATACAAATGACAGATATCTAAAATGAGTACAAATGAAATGGGAGTTCCACTTACCATACTCATGGTAATAGAAAAGGAAATAGAATAGCAGTAAAAATCTACAATTGTAGAAATTTTATTCTAAAACCAGTACCATACGCCTATCAGAACAAATTAGACAAAGCATATCATTATTAATATCATAAAGAAAATCTATATGTGCTGTCTTTTGTAGATCTGACTGGGTGCAGAAGAAATATATATGAAAAACAAATGTTCACGATCAATAATCTTTTCCTTAGAAAGTGACTGAGTTTGCTTTGTAGCCAATGGTTACGAAAATACAAAACGTACATTGGGCAGTGGCGATCTCTGAAGTAACAAGCCACAAATGTGTTCATACTCTGAACAGAGGACCATGAAAAATTGTACCAAACTGGTTTCTTTCTTTCTTTTTTTGACTAGTAAACTGGTTTCTTTCCTTGACACATTATTCATCTAAATCAATTTCTTATTCATCCACTTGCTCAAAACTGGCCTTTCTGGACTTTAGAATTATCATGCAATTGGTTATTCAAAAAATTAAGCTGGGAAAGAGCGAAAGGTGAAGAAGAAGAAGAATATGATGATGATATAAAATGAAACAAGAAAAAGCTGATGTTAAAAATAAAAAGGGAAGGAAGAAGGAAAAGGAAGAAACAAAGAGAAAAGGACTAGATTATAGAGTAAAAGATGCTATGATCGCCCCCAACAAGATAAGGGGAAATTAGAATAAAAGAAAAAATAGACCACATGGAAGAAAAGAAAAAAAGAAGAAGAAGAACCTGTGTAGTTGGAAGTCTCTCTCTCTCTCTCATAACTACAAACAACAGAGGCAGGTGGCGGAATTCAGCATTGTTAAAGAAAATTAAATTACCTCTGAACATCTTTAACTGCAAAACCAATTTCCCGCTGGACACCTCAGTAGTTCTGCTAATTCTCTCTCCCTCAAGCATTCGACATGATCTGAAGAATTTTTATGAAAAAACTCAAAAGAAAAAAAAACATTCAGACTTTAAAGCATATTTTGGCTACACGCAGAAGAAAAGAGAGCCAAACTTACATTCCTGATTGCATTGATCACAGTAGATAACTGTTTTCTCTATATACACTTCATTGTCGGAGGTGAAATCACCTTGGTCACATATGACACATCGACAACATGAGCAATACCATTCTCCTTCAGGTATATACTACATTGTCACAACATCAAGTTGTATATTATTACCAAAAGAAAATAAATCTGGTTGGACTAAAATTTACCTTTCAGAAATTAACTAGTCTCGTTCAGGGCAGTAGATAGTAGCAAGTATCTGTTAGAAGATCTTGCCATCATGCTGAAACTAACCACATATATGCCTCTATAAAGTAAAGTAAATACCATGTGTAAAACAACATATTTTGAGTTTTAGAACTATGGTCAGAAGAACCCATCAGCAGAATGTAGTATTGCAGCAGTGCAGCTTACAAACTGACATCAATGTTCACAACAATTGTATTCTTAATATGCTAGCCTCTGTCAGTATACTTCTCTTATACCAATCTTTTTTTATTTATGCTTGGTGTAATCACACTTTCAGTTTTAATAAAAAAAAAAATTCTGTTACTAGGGTAAAAATATGTGTCTCCTTGGCAACACATCTCATGAACACAATGAACCGTTTATCTTCCAAGTGATTTGACTAGGTTGAATCAGAACCATGATCAGACAGGGTTTGGAAAACAAACAAGAAAGCATAACTTCAGAATCAAAGTCTAGCGAGAATATGAGCATGCAACATCCAGATTCAAAAATAAGTTGTCTAACATTATATGCAAAGAAGAAGCAAAGCTGATAAATAAAGGAGTAAAACAAACTAAAAGCAGAATGACTTTGTAGAAAAAGCAGACATTGAGATGGGATAGAAAGGACATACCTCTAAACCAACACAAGTTGAATGATATGATGACGGGCAGTGAGTGCATAACAAGAGTTCATCCACACCATGACAAACAAAGCACATGTTGTCATCTTCTGACTTATCACCATGACTATCTGCTTTCTCAAGCGCCATGAGCTTGTTGCCTATAAAGTTTTGGTCACCTGCTAATTGTAATTGGCAATCAAACAATGACCTCCCATCTTGTAAGAAATTGATTGCCGCTGGACGTTGATTGCTGCTTCCAGCATGTCTCCCGAAGTTGCTCAGGCTAGAAACAAATCTGCAACAGTTGCACTTGATCCCTTCACGGGTTATCTGCCCTTTCTTCATGGCATGACTGGCCCTTTTATCCACGTAAGACGCCTCCTCCCCAAGTAACACTACACCACTATCTATAAATGTAGAGAGAAAGGTATTGCGTTGGTTTGGTCGTTTGCTTAGTTCCAACACATGCGTCAAAGAATTTCCATCCGACATATTGCCTTGTTTAAAAGGAACATGGGATACTTTGGGAATTTTCAGTTTCCTAGAGTCAATAGAGTGATCTGCAGGGTGCTTTTGTTCTCTGCTGCAAGAAGAAGCAGCTGGCAATTCACTTGGGCTCAATACGCATGAATTGGAAGTCACCAAAGTCGACCTTTGAATAAAAAAGTTTCCCCCGGTGAAATGCTTAAATCACAACGTTAAAAGCACATTGACACAGAAAAAAAGGGCAATGAAGGAGAAGACAAATTACCCAGAAGGCATTAGGATGTCTTCTTAAGTACGCAAAACGTATAGCCACTCTATTGCTTTCAGCAACCTAGATTACAATCCATTTAAAATGGTCACCAACTCAACTCAAAAAATAAATAAAAAATAATGGTCGCCTCAAAATTAAAACCAAAGAATTAAACACTATCTAATAGAGGGCAATTTTAATGGGATGACAAGGCAAGTAGAGGCCTCCATATGTAAAAAAAGAAAAAGAGAAAACCCTGCAGATCTCAAAACATAAATATGACAAGAAAGAAAAATTCCAAAGCTGTTAATAAATATATGATCTCTAAACACTTCATAATTAGATGCCACTAAACCTAGTCACTAAGATGAATAAACAAAGCTTTGGAACCAATTAGAAGCCCCCATATTGACACTCAAAAGAATCTCTGGTACAAAGTTATAAAAACAAGCATCCAAGGTCAATTGGAATGCCTAGGGGACACGCACAACCAGAGTAATAAAAGCAAGCATCCAAGGTCAATTGGAATGCCTAGGGGACACGCACAAGCATGCACCAAAAGAATTCGAGACATCCGCCCCTTAAATTAGATAGTGTTCACTTTGGGGTGTCAGGTAACGCAGAAAGGGTGCAGCTAAGCAAGAAATGTGTACAAATCTAGCAACTATACTGTTAAGACATTTCCTATCAAATGGTGGATATATTAAAATAAATGAATGTCCTCGCCATATCTCCATTATAATTCAAATTTTCCATAATGTGTTCGCTAAAAGTTCTGGTCTATTAAAGCTATTCAAGGAGTTATAAATAGAGGAGAAGAATATAAACATACGGATATAGCATCCCCATGAAAGGTGATTATTTGATCAGTCCTATCATCAAGATCATTTGCCACAGTAATGAGCATTTTGGGTTGGCTAGTAGGTCCTGCACATAACATAAACACAAGTATGGGTCTTAATGAGTAGAAGTCTCTAACCAAATAAATGGGAAAACTAAAATCATTCTCAGAGTAATTTTCATAAGGCTCGATTAGAGTAGATTTTAGATCAGCCATAACTAGCAATGTAAGCTAAAATTCACATCTAAACAAGTGCCAACCTTTGTATGGACTGCCAAGCTACTGACTGCCAATATAGGAAAGCCATCGTGGTCACATGCAAAGTCAACCATTGATCCTGACGGATAGCCCTCATGCTTCTGCACATGCAGAATGAATCCATAATAAGTGAAACACAGAATAAAGATAGCCACGTAATGATTATCCATCTGTTGACTTTGAAAAATCAAAGCTATAATTCCAAACATTATATATCTAGAAATAGTTTAAAAGGATACATTTAAATATTTACAGTAAAGAGACCTATTCACATTTGATCAGACAGCCGATTCACTGCCAAGGGGCATGTATGTATGTATAAGCATCGTTCACACGGGCACTAAATTTCCATCTGAATCTCAAGAAAGATAAAAATGGTTGGATCCATTGTCCTCACTAGTGATTTGGGGATTCAAGGCACCAGAAAATGCATGAGCAGTTCCTGAGGCTTATGGGCCACCCCAAGTGCATAGGAAAATGGGTGCCCATCTGTCTCGTGTGGGTATCTAGTTTAGCCCATAACCTGGATTCTGAACAACATTAGCAAGCAATCCCAATGTTCTACTGGAAGTTCATCCACGATAAAACTAATGAAACAAAAAATCATTTTCCTCAAAGCTTGCTCCATCCAAACTAGCATCCACATTGAGCATGCAAAAACACATATAAACACTTCTCACCATAAAAATCAGAAAGGAAACTGTGCAAATAATAGCCAAGTCCATATCTCCACTTCTGATTCTATATTTTAGTCGCATTTGTACAATTTATATAGATCATAGCCCTATTAAAATTTACATTTTTTTTTTATTAGAACAACTATAATTATCATTGTATACCAACTCTTTAAGATATATTCATATACATTTATGGGGGTGTTGATATAGTTTTTTAGTATCAGTTTATAACATCAACGTCCATGCTGTGTCAAAGTAACACTTGGAAGTTGTAATGACATATCTAAACAAGTCTAACTCTGGTCATCACCACAAAAGGACCATAAACAAAATAACTGAATAAATTCTAAAAACAGTCTGCTCAATCTCATCATACTCTTTGACTATAAACACACCAGCCCTAGTAGAAACCCATTCATCAAAAAAAGTGAATAAAATTTTTTAATCAGTATAATTAATAACTGCTTCTGATTTCTTATTGAAACCCCAATTACATATAAAGTTCTGCAAATGATTCCACTCTAAACACAAGAAGAAAAACAAACAAACAAATAATCAAGAAAGTAAACTGACATTAGAACCAACAAAATATCTCAACCCACATCTCAATTGAAGTTTCTAAATAAAGCACTGAAAATTCATTAAAAACATACACAAATAGTTTCTCTACGTGCAAAATGGTAGGGGTCCTTATCTAAACATAGCTTATTTCTTTTTCAATATAGTTTCAGTCACCTTATGTCAAATTTCAATATCTAAAAACAGAGTTTGTGACCTTCCTAAACTTTTGCATTAGTTTCAAAGGGAACTATTGTACATTGTTATAAATGACAATTTTGTTGCATCAATATTCCAATAAAGTCATACAACTGCAAAGGAGGCAATAGTTGCCCAATACTATAGTATAGTTTCACTCCATCATATAGTATAGTTCATCCCCACCTGCAGCAAATTCTTATTTGGAATCTGGAAAACAACAAATCCTTGTTTGAAGTTCCTCCTCAAGATGTCATAAACAGGGCTGATTTTTGCAGGCCATCTAATTTGAGGTCTTCAATAAGGCAATGTAATGCCTGGCTTGGCCCATTCATGTTTTCTAATGCATATTCACTCAGTACCCATTGGGCCCAAACAATCCCTAAAGCACAAATCCTAGGGTAGCTCTCCCTCATATATCACTCACATCCCTTGCTCTGCTCCAATCTCTCAGCACTCACATCCACATTAAAAAGCAATCAGTCCAAAGTAATTTGTTTCAAAGCAGTCCTGGTGGTTCATTGAGTGTAGTATTTGATTAAGTGGTTCAAGTATTTTGCTAGAACTGGGCTCCGTTAGCACGTCAAATAGCAATCTGAAAACAGGAATTCTAGGACACGTATCAGGTTTCCTATGTGATCTTGGGGATCTCAAAACAAGAATTCTGGGACACATATCAGGTTTCCTATGCACTCAGCTTTACCCAAAACATATCTGCTATGAGACCTTTCCATCACACCATAATTAGCTATATTTTATTACACTCCATTAATCTAATGGTCATTTAACTCAGACTCAAACAAAATTCACAAGCCAAAAAATTCTTCAGAAATTTAAAAATCCAACAAGTAATTACCTACTCAAACAATAGTTTGTGGCCCAAAAGTATTAGTGAGCAAATTTGCAAACCAATATGCAACAATTTCTCTTAAATTCCTTCAGGAATACCATTTCAAGAAAGCAATTGAGGTCTTTAAATTTTGAACAACAACAAATATTCAGAACTCAGCATTTTCAGTTTCCATTTTTTTTTTTTTGTAAAACGCAACACTTCCCATGTTGAAATGTGCTTCTACCACCTGTGTAAAGACCAAAAAAAAAAAAAAAAAAACTGATCTTCTACCACTTGGGTCCTGTGAAGAACAACTTTCCATGCCATGACATTTTATTTCCAAGTGATTTCACAATCTGTAGATAATGAAAAATGAAGGCTTCATATTGTCCAGCTTCAATTTCTATCATCGTGCAGCAAAAAAAACAATTTACAGCCAGTGAAATGTGTACATAACTCCTATCTAAGACTTCAGAAAATGGTCCTCCACCTCTCTTGGGTCTGAATTCACTTTTCACAAAGTTCCATAAAATGCTTTCACCTCAAAATATGACAACCCCAAATAATTCCAAGATGGAACAACATAAAATCACTCTTGAAAATCATTTTCCTTTCCCACTGAAAAATGCCCTACACGGGGTACTTTCATGGGGAGGGCAAAATGGTTTTCTAATGTTCCATTCCATATTAACATTTCTCACAATTTGGATCTTCCAACATAAAATCATTTTCGCATAGTAGAAAATCAAATTATTGACAATGAATGCCCTAGAGAAAGGAGAAAGAAAATGCCATGATGGAACTCAAAAAACCCCAACCCCCAGAAAATGTTTCGATGCACCAAACAATAAAAATTGAAACTTTACAAAATCAAATCACTCCCACAAAATGCAATAAACGAGCAGAGCTTAGTAGGGCCTTCCTCAAGGTCAGCTTGTTCTTCAAACGAGCCTATTTTATAGGCTTGACTTCAGCTGCCTTATAATGAACTCAAATTTGGTCAATATCAAGCTGGATTTCATCTTCCCTTGGACACCCACTCTGAAACAATTTGTATCTGCATTTTTGGGCGTTCCATACTTTTATGACTGTGTTTCTATTAGTGGGTCACATGTGTAGGGTTTGGACGGTTGGGTTACTGGCAGTGGGGAGGTGGTGGCTAGGATTTGGTGTTCCGGCAGATTTAGGGATTTCTCACCATATAATCGACATTGCTCAATAGATGAAACCAATACACTAATACAGAGAAAGAGAAAGACAAATCTTGTTACTGTTTCAAACGAAACCAACGTCAAAAGAAACCAACATAGAAAAACAGCAGGTTTCAGATAGAAATAAGAAAACACTTACCTCAAAAGACAGGTTTCCCCTTCTCTACTTCGTTTTCCTTCTTCTTCTTGCTGTCGCCTCTTTCAAGGAAGGGTTTTCTTCTCTTCTTGCAGGGTGAATATTTCTCAAAACCTTAACAAGAAGAACATCACTGTACACGATTTGTATGTATCTCCAAAAGAAATTTTACACATAAACAAAACCAGAGATTTTTAGAGAAAAAAAGGGAAAACCAGATTACCTAAGATTTGAGGAAGAGGAAGAGAGACTCGTTGAGAGAAAGGAAAGAGAGAGAGAGAAAAAGGGAGGAGTTCTGCGATTGGATTTCGTTTAGAGAAATGAAAGAGAGAGAGAGAGAGTTGAGATCGATATGGTTATAATCTATCCAACATCGCTCATATGAACTGCGAAGAGAGAGAGTTATGCGATTTCAATTCGTCGCCCAAAATCGCTCAAAAAAGAACCGCGAAGACGACCCGCGCCACCAAAATTTGATGTATTCCCTGACGAAATAATTTCGTCGTGGAATAATTTTAAGGAATTCTGAGATGAAATTTTTTTGTCGCGAAAAATTCTTAATAAAATATGGTGTAAAAGAATTACCGACGAAAATAACACGTCGCCAAATAAATGGTTTCGTCGGAAAAACTTCACCTCTAGATGGCGCCAACCCCATTTGTTGGCGCCAAGGTTTTTGCGACAATATTTAGCGTCAATTGAAAATTATCGTCGCTAAATAATTTGTGTTTTTTTTTAGGCGACAATATGAATATTTCGTCGCTAAAAGCCACATTTAGTGACAAAATTTCAAAGCGTCGCGGAATATTTGCCGCGAAAAATGATTTTTGTTGTAGTAGTTAAGCAAACCCAAAACTACAGCCCGCTTTGAACTCTATTCGGGTAAGAGTCTAGAAACCCATATCTGTTCTAAACTCCACTCAATAATTACCAACTCGCTTCCAATAATAAAATACCATATTTGAGATTTCTTATAATTTTTTTCTTCTCAATATTATTTATACAAAAATTTCATATTTCTAAGTTTCTTAGGTTTTTTTTTTTTTTTTTTTTGGAAATTTTGGCATAAAGTATTTATTTACATTTGCAATTGCATATTTCTTCAAGAAAGTCTGATTTTTCTATATTTCGTAATTGTCACACATGACATAGCATCCTCTCCCATCGATGCTTATAACTTAGTAGTTATAAAGTTATTATTTTTTTAAAGATATTTGAATTTAGTTTTATATAACATAGACATCTAAAATTAAAATCAGTTCTTCATTGCTTTCATAAAATCAATTTTATTAAATGATCTTTTTGTATGACTTCAATTGCCCGTGCTAAGGACGGGGCATTTTGCTAGTAAATAAGTGATAGGCCAAGAATCCCTAAGTATGGCTCATAAAAAGAAAACCAAGATAAATATTCAGAAATTAAGTTTCAGGAATCATTGAACTTGGACCAGATTACATCAGTTCTCAATGGATTAGGTCAAAAAACCAATGATGAACCAATAGGCTAATAACTCAAACTAATGATATAGCTCAAATAGGTGGGTCCCATGCATGGTACAGCTATAAGCCCACCCTTGGAAAAGAGTAGAATAAGACTAAACACATGATGTTTGATTTTATAGATCACCACACTTATCTTATTTTTATATATCTTTTAATAGTTTAATTATATAAAATATAGGGGCTAGCTCTCCTAAGTTGAAGCTTATCTTATCCTAAGCTGAAACAATGCTAGTTCCATAAATTAAAGTTGATTATCATTGTTTTTTGCATAATGATCGTCTCCAAAATCAAGATAAATCCAATCAGAACTAGAATTTTCAATTCCATCATGCAAAAAACAGATATAATCGACTTTGATTTATAGGACCAGCACTACTCCAGTTTAGGATAATGTAAGTTTTACCATGGGAGAGCCCATCTCAAAATATAATAGCACAGATGGTGAAAGTTGTTGTATACTATTCTAAAGGTTATGTGTTCGGCTTTGATCTAATGCAAAAACTGAAATCCAACCTCACATAGCTCCCTGTAGAATTAATCAGATTATTAGAGCCTCCATCCCATTAATAAAGATATTTTTGGTTAAATTGTGTATCTTATCTGGGTCGGGTCGGGTTGGGCTTTGGCATCTCTACTATTGAATTCAACCTTGGCCCATATGTTAAACCTACATGGATTTAAGGTCCGAGTTGTTGGAAATTTATACTAAAAACATACTTTATGTATTTGTCTTTGACTGATTTATTTTTAGTATATTTTGTATTCTCATCTAACTGAGATTTTGTATAGGCAAATGACTGCATTATTATGCATGTGAGTGTCTTTTATTCTATAAAGTAGACAAGTTGGTGTGTAGAGTTTTACTTATACACGGAAGACTTATTTGTAGGTTTGATCGTCAGCCCCAAGTGTAATGCCGCGATTGTAGTAATAACTCGGTGAAGTCCGAGGTCGATCCACAGGGAGTAATTAATCGCAAAACTTGTCCTATTGAAAAACTAATCTAGCCTATCAAAAATCTATATAAATAAATCTCTACGAAACTGCTATTGAAATTTTATTACAAATCCAAATTAAAAATTAAAAATTAAAATCTCAAATAAAAATCCTAATCTAAGAATCCTAATCTAAAGACTACAAAAACATAAAAGACCTCAAACCACCAATTGCATAAAAGTAAATAAATCATGGATTAAAATAAAAATCCATTAATAATATCATTTAGAAATAAGGATAAAAAGAATTCTAAATATTCTTATTATGAGAAATCACAACGTTATATTGGCAAAATTAATAAAAGGCTGTAAAACCACCGCACCAAGTGCGTACTGTCACTACCCACAAACACGCGATGCCGATCCAAGGCGGGACACCTTGACCTCACTAATTGTGTCTTTTAAATTAAAATAAACCAATAAACTAGTAATTTTTCAACAGCAATCAAAACTATAAAAAAAAAAAAAAATCTTTCCTTACCCTAGATCGAACACTTGAAGAAAATAGGACTTTTGCATAATCCCATCTTCCAATCTTCAATCCTTCACCAAGGGAGAAGTAGATGGCTGGTTACAGCAACGGCGACGTGGCGGCGTAGAAATCTAAGTGGTGGTGTGTCTTAAAGGGAAGGCCTTGGATGAAATTGTGATGGAAGGATGAGTGATGGAGAAAAATTAATAGAGAAAGGAGAGATTTGGCTTGCTCGTCGTCCAAGATATGGAGGGCGATGGAGTTAACGTGCAACCTCTTTTTTGGTCTTTTTATAATTTTTTGGTAGCTTGGGTTGCAAGATTTTGGATTGGGTAAGGATTAGTAGTGTGGGGTCCAAGTTGGATTAGGATTAGGAGGGTTTTTGGGAGAGTTTCAAGGGATTTTCCAGCTCCTTGGATTTCTTTGCACACCATCCTACTAAAGGTAGGATTCTTTATATCTCATGCTACTTCCTTTCTTGGGTCCCACTTTAGATATAATCAAAGTTTGAAACCATATGGGCAACTCCTTTTGTGTTGGACGTGTGATGGCTTTTGGGAAGTATTGGACGTGTGAATGCCTCTTTGGAAGAGTCCTGGTTGCAATCTTCAAATTTTGAAGCCTATCTTTTAGGAGATATCTTCAACAACTTAGTGCTGGAATATTCTTGGACTCTTGGATTTGGTTTCCAACTTGGATTGCTTAAAAAGATCTTCCCATTTTTTTTTTTTTGGAACTCTTCAATGCTGGAAAAATATCCTTAGATGAGCCCACTTTCTCTCCTTGGAATTTATGCCAAACGTAGATGAGTCCCATGGTGCATTTGCTTTATCAATTCTCTTCCGTGGGCCCCAATTTCTGAAATTCCCTATAAAAATAAAAATAAATGTCAAAGAATAATCTATTCATATAGGGAAGGAATGATGCAAGATGCGGGCCAAATTTACTCTAAATAGATGCATAAATGTCACCATTTTATCAAATTCTCAATTAAATCAACGGTGCAAAGAAGTACATCATTTCCTGTGTAAATAAAAAGTAATGAGAAATTTGTGACTTTCAATGCCAAGAAATTACGAAATTCATGATTTTATGTAAAAATACAATTTTTGGATGAATTTTGACTTGAATTCAGACTTTGATGCTCACTAACATAAAATCATGATTTTTTTACTAAAATGGTCCATGATTTGATGATTAAGTCCTTCATTAATCTAAAATGATGTGGAAATTATGCATTTTTAAGGACTTATCACGGTTCTTATAGAATATAAGTTGTTGTTTACAATCTAGATAGATTTGAACACACCATAGGTACGATTGTAGCATGATGTTTCAGCAGGCTTGTTTTGGCCGTGGGAAACGGTATAGTTTCAACTGATTATGCTATTACACTATGTGTGTATTGAACATGACCGTATTTTTGGGTTTATTGTCTTTATACTGACTATATAAGATGATGAACATCCAAATAGTTATTATGAGTGCTTGTACTCTTAATCCCGACATAAGTAATAGATACATACTTTTGGTGTTTGGCATTTTGATTTACAAATGAGTGAGATCTTTTATAGGTTAATAATCTCAGTAAATTGGATGACTACACTATGTGTATGGTGGATATTAGTTTATTGACGGAATCCAAGTCCCGTAATTGGAATTGATGATATCCCCTTGATGAAGCTTTTAAGTTTTAATTATGTCAAACCCTGCAGGTGGACTTTGTGTCCGACATATCATATAAGCTAAGTGTAAGGTCTCAATGAATTATAAAGATATCGATTAAATATAGATCTCAATAATTATGTAAGCGATGGATATCTGAATTCTTAACGTTAGGAGATTGATAAGCATTTAATAACAAGAATCTCGAAATATTATTTTGAGAATAAGGACAAGAGTGCAATTATAATTCTTTAGTTGACTGAATTATAATTTATGGAACTAGGATTCTAATTTAGGTCGAATTAGGGTTTCATGTTTCCATAATGAGCCTATCCTTATTTTGTTCTTAAAGTCCCTATTGTGGCTTATAAATATGTGCTACTGCTTTCTAGGTTAATAACAAGCAAAGTAAGAGAGAAATTTCGGTTTTTGGAGAGGAGAGGAGAATTCGCAGAAGAGGCCCTGTTGCGAGTTCGAGCATATAGGAATACAATAGAAGATCTTGAGGTTTTCGGGTTGCTGCAAGACTGAGATCAAATTAGAGAGATCTCGCAGGTATGATTTAATCATATCAGTTCAAATTATTTCTGCAGTGATCTATACGTAATGTCTAGAGATCCTGATTTCTACTCGTTTCTAACACGAGTTTGGCCCATTATAAACCTATATAGATTTAAGGTCCGAGTTTGGCCCGTATCCCCCGACCCGGCCCATGAGCACCCCTACCCATATCAATAAATATGGACTATAGATTTAAGGTCCAAGTTTGGCGGTATCCCCCAGCACTGCCAATGGGCGATTCGATTTGGAAATGGAAGTTCAAATCAAATCAAATCGCCCTAGCTTCATACATAATAACTAGCATCGTACCCCATGTTGAGCACAGTCGCATTTTTTTGCGATATCATTTAAAAAATTATATAATGAATTAATGAAGACAGTAAATAGGAAATTAAAAAATCATTCAATCAAGAAATAGAGGAAAACTTTAGTTAATTATAGATGCAAAGTAAGTAATCATCTAATAAAACATAAACCAAATACTTAAAATGTATCTAACAATAAATACAGAAATTAAAAAAATCATTCAATCAAGAAATAGAGGAAAACTTTAGTTAATTATAGATGCAAAGTAAATAATCAGCTAATAAAACACAAACCAAATACTTAAAATGTATCTAACAATAAATAATAAAATGATATCATCTAAAATTTGTAATGTTCTAAAATTTTATACTGAAGATTTATTGTACTAATTGAGTAGAAGGAATCAATGATAGTAGATGTTTTGATTCAATGATATAGTGATTGGCCTAGCCCACCTGAAAAAAGGTAAGGCATGAGCCTGGGTGGATAATGTTTATATATATATATATATATATAAAAGGCTTTCGTCATATATCAACGCTAAGCAATAGCTTAGCTGGTTGGGACGTGTGTGCGTGTGATAAAGTGCATGTGTTTAAGTCTCCATCCTATTAAAAAAGATGTTTTTTTTATTAAATTTTGGATCTTATTTGGGTTGGGCCGGGCTTTGAGCTCTCTGCCACTGAATCCAAACACAGCCCGTAACTTAAACCTACATAGATTTTATATCCAAATTTGGCATGTGTACCAAAACCTAAGGCAAAAGCGTGGCCCAAAGTAGGTTGGTACTTGGTTAGGCTTTGGCCAGCCTGGTCCATGAGCACCCCTATCTGGATCAGTCAATACACTCGTTCTTAGCACAACATTATTTTTGGTACGATATTTATAAAAAAATTAATTTAATTTCATATATGTAGACTATCCGAGATCTAAAGCACAACATTATTTCTTAAAAACTCTATGGACTTAAATTTAGTCATCGATAGGGAGGATGTTTTCACCATGTGCACCAATCACAAATTAGAGTTTCAATTAATTTTTGGATATAAATGATTTAAAAATGTGTTAGATTATATCATTCGTAAAATGAAATTTAAATCAAGATTAGCAAAAAAATACAAAAAGAATTCCATATATTTTCTACTTCCCGTTAATCTTTAGATAAAAAAGAAATAAGAAATATGCTAAACTAGATCATGCTTAAAATAAACCCAACACTTCCAATTGAGAAACCCTATTCCCAATCTCAGAAAACACTAACCCTAGATTTAAAATCCCTAATATGAGTTTCAGGAATCCCTTACCCCAAAATCAAAACATTCTCAATTCCAAAAATCTCTAATCTCAAATTAAAATTCCTAACCATAATTGAAAAAACCCTATTCCCAATCTCAAAAATCATTAACCCCAAATTTGAAATCCCAAAAAAAAAATTTCCTGAAATCTCAAATCCCAAAATTAAAGTATTCCCAATTCTAAATATCTCTAACCCCAACTTGATGTCCCTATTAAAAAATCAAGAAATCCCTAATCCCAAATTCAAAATCCCTATTTAGTAATCTATTAAATTTTAGAAGTTTCAAACCAAAAATCATAATCCCAATAAAAACTCTAATCCCAATTTTAGAAAAAAAAAAAGTCTAAAAATTTAGATCATATAACAATAAAATAAATTGTAAAGCAGAGGCTTTCTAAACCGAATTAAACAATGAAAAAGATATATTAAAAAGATGCCAAATACCTAATGGATTTGGAGGCTCTTTGCTGAGATGATAAGAAAGATTATATCAAATTTCAGAAAAGAAAAGAAAATGAAAAGAAATAAAACAAAATTAAATATAATAGGAATTAAAGAAAATCTATTATAGATGAAGAGTCTATATTATGTTAGACTTTGGTACTCAAAATTGAATGGATGACTGAGAAAGGAGTCATAGCCCTTTATATATCTACGAATCCGCTTTACCGCCTGATAATGAGCGGTGGCAGCATTCATAAACTAGCACACCAAATTGACCGCATGAGAAAAGGTCCAGGTAAGGTGCTGCAAGGCACTTCCAACACTGCTATTGGATGTTCTATCAATTTGTGGGGCACTTGATGTATGCAAACTCTGCTTGGACTAAAGGAGTGCTAAAAGGCTTGGAGTTAAGCATCATAGTTTTTAATAAAACGTCAACTGCATATTTGGATTGTGATAGAAAGAGTCCACCAGCGAAGCAGTATTGGCACATGAAAAATTAGGATTCCAGAAGACTAAGTCATATACTGGAACTATGCAGCCAAAAGGAAGTCCAAATCATTTTGACAATCAGATTCAAAGGTCAAGATAAAAAAGATAAGCTATTCAGATGATATTAGGCCACATCCAAGTCCAAGGAAGAGAAACCAAGTGGGTCCACTTTTGGGTACTCAAGCGATCCTAAATATACAATTTCAGCTCTAGATCATCAAGGAACATGTGAAGAACATCAAAGCCTGTTTGGTAACTTCACTAATAAAGTGAAGTGAGGTGAATTGTCAAATTAAGAAAAAAGAAGAAGAAGAGGGGTCAAACGAAAAGGTGATGATGGCCTTTTGTTATTTAGTGGAATGAAAATGTAGCTTTTTTTTACATTAAAAAAAAAAAAAGACAGATGACCTATTGTTATTTAGTAGTATGGAAAAGCAACTTTTGGTCTTTTTTTTGTTAAAAGTAGAGGTAATTTTTTTTCTTAAATATGGTACCTTTTGATTTGACCCATTTTCTTTTATTGCCTCTTGAAATGATCATTCACTTGACTTCACTAATAAAGTGAATTTACCAAACAGGCAAAGATTGTAGCCCCAAGCTGAAACAGGGCCCTAAATTGTAAAAAGTAAAGTTTCAAAGCAAACAGAGGTGAAACAAGGTAAAAAGCAAGCAAGGAAAGTTGAATTGCAACCCCCAAACTATGGGAACCCATGACCCCCGACAACTCCCAAGTGACGCTATAATATCCCAACCCTTAACTATGTATTTTAGTGCTAATTAATAGTATAACATTAAATAATTACTTTCTAGTTCCTTAAGCAAGTTTAGAAGTTAATTATTATAATAGCGTTTGAATAGTTTTGGAAAGTCTTGAGAGCCATTGGAGGGAAAATGTTAAGATGTGATTTTCAATTCTCGGTGTCCCTCACGTGCTTTTTCTGAGCGGGATGTTTCGAACTCCACCTTGGGGTCTACCTTTTGATAATCTAGGCCATTCAAAATGAATGTCACCCCCTTCAGCAACATACCCTTAACTTTTACTTCAATAAGAGTTGGTCCCGCTATAAGAACTTGATAACATAGTTAATGCATATAATTAATAGGAGAATTTTCAAAAAGGTATAAAACTTTTGCCTCCTTTTCAAAAAAATCTTGAAAACTTTAATATTTCAAAAGAGTATCAAAGTTACCATATTTCTTTTAATCAAGTATTCACCAAGGAAAAAGTCTAAAAAATGAAAAAAATACCCTTATGTCATTTTGGAAGATTTTTCTTTAATAAATCATTTAAGAGAACTGATCAAGTCGAACTCAAATAACCTAGTGGGTCCCACTTGAACAATCAAAATGTTTTTTTATGGGGATGAAAAAGGTTAATAAAAGACAAAAACTTGTCATAAGGGAAGGGTACTTTTGTCATTTTGATAAAGCGTTTTAATAGAGGGGACTTTATTAAAAGAAATATGAAAAACTATTATACATTTTAGAAATATTTTAATTCTCATGTATTTTATGAAAATGAGCCAAAAAATTTATACTTTTATGAGATTTTCCCTAATTAATAATGTGTAACATGTGTACTATTGACGTTATCAGCTGGGTGCTCAATCTTATAATGAAACCCATCGCATTAGAGTATAAATTGAGCATATGAAACCGGAGGGGGTGATTTTCATTTTAAATGGTTGAATAATCAATTAGGTTGGCCGACATAGAGTTCCATGCAAACTACTCTTGGGAAGTGTGTAGGAGACACTCCGGATCTAGGCTCTCGCATGCAGACGGCTCCTCATGCACCCATAGCTTGGGTGACCGGACTGTATTTCCAAACCCAACTCTATGGGCCCATTTTGAATTCCAAGGTCAGGTTGAGGACCTGCTATCAGAAGAGTGGAATGAGTTCTCCATTGAGTGGGTTGTTAAGTCAAATAGAAAATAGAAAGGGTAAATTAGCCAACAGTCCCTTAGCACGGTCTTCTAAGGCATCAAGGACAACAACTTTTTCTCTAATGTCTCTAGTCCAGACAGCTGGAGTTATTTTGGTGAAAGGTCCCTAATATGCCACGTCATATATTTTCATGACTAATTTGCCCATTTCAACAGTTTGAGCATAAATGTTCAAATTTTAAAAGTTCAAATCGTTCATTCTCCCTCATTCCTAGGCCAAGTTCTCTCTCATTTTCTGTTGTCCCGGAGAACCCCTTCCATCTTCTTTTCTAGGAACGAGGGACTTCACTAGAGAGCTCTGCAGATCGAAGCTGGCCATCTCCGACTACACCAGCAACGTTGACGACGACCCGGCGATGAAAACTCGACAAATCCTAGCCTTCTCCTACGGCGGATTCTGCATAACACAAAAATTCGTTGTTGTCTTTGCCTTTTCTTTCCTTTTTCTGTTTCTTGTAAGTCTAGCGCTTGTAATCATAGCAACAAAAAATGGAGACTCTTTCTTCCAAGAAAACTGTTGCTATTCATCTAAGTTTATTTGAGTTCCAGAACAAATTTATATGAGTTCTGGACAGATGTAGCTGAGTTTTTATCAAATTTATCTAAGTTTTGAGTTTTTTTCAAATTTAGTTGTGTTTTATACGAATTTATCTGAGTTCTGAACAGATTTATTTGAGTCCTGGAACAAATTTATCTGAGTTCTGGACAAATCTAACTGAGTTTTTATCAAATTTATCTAATTTTTGAGTTTTTGTCAAATTTATTTGTGTTTTATACGAATTTATCTGAGTTCTGGACATATTTATTTGAATTTCAGAACAAATTTATCTAAATTATGGACAAATCTAGGTGAGTTTTTATCAAATTTATCTGAGTTTTGAGTTTTTGTCAAATTTAGTTGTGTTTTATATGAATTTATCTGAATTCTGGATAGGTTTATTTGAGTTCTAGAACAAATTTATCTGAGTTCTGGAAAAATCTAGCTCAGTTTTTATCAAATTTACCTAAGTTTTGAGTTTTTGTAAAATTTAGTTGTGTTTTATACGAATTTATCTTAGTTCTGGACATATTATTTGAGTTCTAGAATAAATTTATCTGAGTTCTGGACAAATCTAACTCAGTTTTTATCAAATTTATCTAAGTTTTGAGTTTTGGTCAAATTTAGTTGTGTTTTACAAGAATTTATCTGAGTTCTGGACATATTTATTTGAGTTCTAAAACAAATTTATCTGAGTTGTAGACAAATTTAGTTGAGCTTTTTTATCAAATTTATCTCAGTTTTGAGTTTTTGTCAAATTTATTTGTGTTTTATACGAATTTATTTGAGTTCTGGACATATTTATTCAAAATTTTGAATTCTTGAAATCTATTTCTGTTTTTGAATTTTATTTGTCTCTTGAAATGGTAGTTAACCATTATTTATGGCATATCCCGCTAATCATGGGATGTTATTTATATTTAAAGAAAGGGTAACTTAGACATTTTAAGTCTTCAAATTGGAAAAAAGGACCTTACACATCATGAAAAGAGATGGTGGATCTAAGGCCATAAAATCAAATGTTGAGGGACCTGTCGCTAAATCCCCCAAATAGAAAATAATCATAGTTGAATGTAAGTTGACTTTTTTTATTACATGAATTGGAAATGTAATAATAAATCTCATAAAAGGAAATTAGTTATGAAAGACTCATTTGAGATAGTTTGGACATGTCCAGTGGAAGCTTACAATGATGCTAGCGAGATAAGATTTCTATACATAACTTAATCATATAGGTAAAGAAAAGTTTCACATATTGGTTGATTGCCCCTCAAATTAAAAGAGGTAGGCAGAAAAGTATTTGGATAGAAATAGTAAAGAAAAATAATAAACAATACAATCTATCCAAGGACTTTGCTCAGGATAGAGTTAAATGGCGGAACGAAACTCACGTAGCTACCAAACACAGTTGAAACAAGACTTTGACGATTATTATGGCATTTAAATGTAGTTAGAAGGTTCTCGAGGCACTTGTACAAACACATAAAAAAAATAAAAAATTGGGTAATCGATCAAGTTCTATCCAGGCATTTGAGAGTTCTCAGCAGCAAGCCTATAAATTCATGACTGTATGCACATATGAAATCCATGTCACAAAATAAATTTTCTTCATTGTTTGAAAAAAAAGTATAATAAGTTACGGCCCACCCAACAAATCGACCATATTTCATTTAAACATGTTTTTGTGTATTTTAATAATATGACATTATCAATCAGAGGACTCTTATTGAATTCATATTTTGTCCATCACCAACACATATATAGAGATATATCAATCTTGAGTGAGTTGGATTTGCCACCATGAGTGCAAGTGATGTAAAATTAAGAGGAACGCACCTTTGGTCTCCATATGGTTCTGAAAGCTCGTAATGGGAGAGGAACTTGGTCTAGCATGAGAGAGACATGAGCCTGTCAGTTCACCAAGAATGACTTGCCTATGAATGAAGTAAAGATATCAAATCTGTTGCCGTAACACTGACGCTTCCCTATGAATGAAGAAAAGATCTCAAATCTGATGCCCCAACACTTGGGACAGGAGAATGAAGGTATAGCCTACTGGTTGGGAGTTCATATATCTTCTAACTATCTACAGTTTGATGCCTGGGTTCTCTCCCCTATGTGTACAGGTGGTCCTCTAGATCCTCGCGAATGCTGGTACCTAGGGTTTGAAAAAAAAAAAACACCCTTGAGAACACAAAAACTTGGATTATGTCAGAACTTGGGCGGCAATTGCTATAGTAAACATAGGGTATTTTGGGGTTGAATCTCTCATGTGATATAGTAAACAAGGTCGACCATTGCTTTATATCCCTATGTTCATATCTTTAAAACCCTGAAACCTTTACCACGACATCGGCAAAGCATTCTTGGCTTACCAAAGCACACTCGTGTCTTCATGTAAGACCACACCCCCGCTCTTTGTAGCCCGAACAACTGAGCTACTCCTACAACAATCAACAGCTTCATGAATGGCTATTTATAGGCGTTGCTGACAGAATAAATTAGCCATATCCATTGCTTCTCCTAATCCTCTTGTGAGGAGGAATAAATTCTCACAAGGGAATGGGAATAGTATCTTTGTTGAATTATTGATGCTAAAAATCTACATGCTTCCAAGTGGGGTTGACCTTTTTTAGAGATCTAAAGTCTACATCGGTTGCGAAATTTGTGTTGGGCCAGTGGCAGCTGATCAGTATATGGTTAGATGGAGTGCATTTGATGAAGACCCAGAGCTACCCAGTTCACAATTCAACCAATTTGCATTTGAAATGGAGATTATTATTTATAGATTTAAATTGGTATGAGTATCCAATGCGGGTAGAGTCATTTGATTTGCTAATTGGTTTCTCTAACTCAAGAGTTCAACAACGTCGGCTGACCGTGTGCTTGCGTACTCTCTTTTGGATCTCCGCCCCCTTAGTTGGGGCTACCAAAAAATAAAAAAAGAGTTCAACACTGGTCAGCCGGACCTTATGGTTTAGAAGCAGTATTTTGGACAATGATCCATAGTTGCCTTATCCACAACTTTACCAATTTGCATTCATTTCGCAATTTGTAGTTTGAGACTAACTTGTTTTGAAAATGTAATTGGATAGGTTTGTTAGACCTTGACCCTTCTTAAATAAACTTAGTAGCTAATTAATTATGATTAGATGCTAATTAGTGCTAAATAAGCGGCAGTAAAGGTCTATAAAACGCCCGTGAAAACCTTTTCCGGCGATTTCTTTTGTGCCGGCAATCCACCAGGAAAACTATGCCAGTGATACCATTTTGTCGACGAAAAGAGGTAGCACCTATAAAAGGCTATACATTGCCGGCGTTTTTTTTTTTTTTGCCGGGAAAAGAGGTTTATTTCGCCGAGCAAAGAGATTTATTTTTTCAATAATAAAATGTAAAAAACTTTTGCCGGCGTTTTTTTGCACCTGAAAAAAGGTTTATTTTTTAAAAAATAAATGTTAGGAATTTTTTTTTGCGCCGAGAGAAAGGTTTATTTTTCGAAAATAAATGTTACAAAAACTTTTGCCTCCTTTTTTTGCACTGGGAAAAGATTTACATTTTACGAAAATTATAACGCCGGGAATATTTTTTTTTTAATATATATGTATTTAATTTTTTTATTTTTAATTTTCTTGTCTTGTATATACATAAGTTCGTTACAACTTCCAACCTGTGTCACATGAATAAAGTGAAATTGCTAATTCCATTATCCAAGACCAAATCTACTACACACCCAACATCCATTTCCATTCCAAACCATAAAAAAAAAAAAAATGAAAAAAGAGAAAATTCATTCCACTTCAAATTAATATTCAAACATCCTTTCAACATTGAAAGCACTTTACTATTACCATCACAAAATTAAAACAAATGCTAACATTCTACTCTCTACCAACATTCAAATGCCAATGAAAATTTACATATTCATATATGATCATTTCATTGTTGCACCATTCCAACACCTGCACCATTGTTTAAAAAAACTTCATGCATCCCATATTAACATATATCAATATGTTACTCTGCATACTTGGCCTTCATGTTGGCTTGCATCCTAGCGGCATGGACACTTTCAACAAAATTTGTTTTTCAATTTTCATTCAATTTGCATAAAAAAAAAAAAAAAAAAAGAACATGATTAACATATGATTAAGAATGCCATATGCACAACTTTGAGTGAAAAGCCATTAAGTCTTTGACAATGTTGACGATGACAATGATGAAGGGGATGGCACTAAACCGAAAAGGGAACAGATGGAAACCTTGGTTTTCACAAAGCCAAGCTATATACTGGTTTCAGCCTTCTTGGATGCATGATACATTAATTTTGTTGCTCTATACTGATATTTCTTATATTGGACTGAACTGCTAGAAACAACAACAAGAATCGCGTTCACGTCAATCATACTAGCAAAATGACAAAAGGTTAGCACGGGCAATGTAATTTATAACATTAAATATATCATAAAAGTTTAGAAAAAGTTCAAAAAACTTTAAAATTAGAGGTGCACATGTAAGTTTTCAGCCTACAAAAAAAAAAAAAAAAAAAAAATCATCATTAGGATTAAGACAATCATTAGTTGTACTAATTTTACAGCATGAGAATGGAAAATTAAATTAGTGGCATCCATCTGATTTAATGTAATTTGATTGCAACTACTACATACTAATTGATTCATTTAAATATCACAAAATCAAAATATTGATATTGCTTGAGAAGGGTGCATGGAATGCCTTCCAAACAATTAGAATATTGTTGTAGAGTTGATCGTTATAGTTAGGATTCAAGCATGTAAGTAAATAATTGTGATAAACATTAAATAGATAAAAATATATATATGAATATAAGGATTTTGTAGAATGAAATTGATTGCTCAATCCTGAAAAATATAAAGAGTTTATGCATGGCCAGCAAATCATAAAACTATAGGATTCAAGACATTTTGAACAAAAGATCACAAGTACAATATGTTTTGTAGAATGTCTGTGCATCTCCACAGTTTCTTTTTTAAGCATAGATGCTCTGTAGAAGAGAAATGCTTGAGCTACTTGAGTGTTGGAGTTCAAGAGGACAGATGGGTAGCATGAGAAGCCATTCCAACCTTCTTAATCTATTGTGAGTAGATCAAGAATAGAAATTTCTTTAAGATGAAAAAGTTAACTGGCAGATTGGATTCTGCCCAAAAACTCATTCTAGTAACCATGATTCCCAAAGGAACTCTAATTTTCAACATTGTATAAAAAGCCCTTTTAAATGAATTCAACATAGTACCAATAAAAATGCAAATAACATGAATGAAAAATTGGATTTTCCCCTTCAAATAACCTGTCCTGGTATCAGGAAAAACTTCTACTCTGGTATTTTTTTTTAGAAATTCCTACTATGTTTGGGTTCCATAAAATGATCAAAATGGGTAAAAAAATAAAATAATATCCTCTTTCAAAAATGACTTTTATTCCACTCTTTCAAATAATCAGTGTATGTTTGATAAGTAGAGTTTTGATGTAAATTCACACTATTTGGAATTTCAAATTCCTTTCAGACCATGCCACCCCGTATTCTATGAATTCTATATTAGTCAAAGAAGTTTCTAAAATTATCATGATTTTCTACGAAAATAGCATGCTCCAAAAGAATGGAATAATAAACCATTTTACTCACTGTCAATGAATGTTTGCATATAAAGAAATTGAACATATATAAAGAGAGAAACAGTACAAAGAAAAAAAAAAAAAGAATCCGTTACTATTATATCAGATTTTAGAATTAATCAAAATAATTGATACAAGGAAAGAACAATTCATCAAGGTTTTAGGGAACATGGATTTTTTTTTTCAGAAACTCATCACTGAGTCATAAATTTGTAGCAGAATTCACCAAAAGAAAATCCCATGGAAATCTTGTGGGTCAACACACCCAGCCATAGAATTTTTCTCTCTGTCTCATGGAAATCCAAAAGAAAAGGAAATAATAAGAATGAAAAAAGAAAAAAAAGACATGGAGGAGGAGAGGAAACCTAGCAAATTAACAATCAAAATGATCAAATCCACCATAAAAAATAGAAAATGCAAAGCAATAGATCATGAAGAAACCCTAGCCGCTTAAACTATATTAACGTTTCATAAAGAAAAAAAAAACCAATCTTAAAACATTAGGTTTTTACAATCATGATCACCATTTAATTAATTTTGAAAATTTTTAACGAACAATTACGTGGTCCAATGGTTAGTGTGGGTTTACTTAAACTTTAAATAATTTTAAATAGAGAATTTACCACTTCTTGACAATTGAACAAACTATAAAAATAAACAAACAAATAAATAAGTAAATAGATAAATAAATAAAATTAAACATATAGAGAATAGATGCATAGATTTTGCACCAAATAGATAAAATGTCATAAAATACACAACACATGCGAAACTAAGTCAATGTGCAAGTTTATTGAAAAGCATACTGTAATATCCTTGACAACGTATTTCAACTAAGACAATATTGATCCAAGAGACTATTTTAACTGTAAAAAAAATGAAAAAAAGAAATACATTGATCAAAACCATGAAGGTTGTATAAAAAAAGTTTCTTAGACCCACCCTTTGCCATCAACATTAACATATTACTTTATATGCAATATTAGCTAAATCTGATATAAATGTAATGTTTTGTTACATCCGGATTTTTTTTTTTTTTGTTGAATAAGATACAAACTTCTTAGCTGCATGCATTATTATTCATGTAGAAATTTCATCATATAGTTGGTATGCATAAACTAATATAAACAAGAATGGATTTTATTCAATGAAGAAAGACGTGCATACATGATACAGATCATATTCATGAGCTACATGAGAGATCCCAAGAGAGAGAAAAAAAAAAAACCCATTTGAATGCAAAAGTCATCAAATCATCATGACATTGGGATATAATAACTAAAGCAAATGTAAATCTTGCCACAAATAACAATTAATCTCTAAATAAAACAACAAGTCCACAACCAAATCGCATAAATTCAACATATCTGTAAATCAAGGGTATTCATTATCCACCTTCCAAAAGAGAGGCCTCCAAAACATAAGGCACAAAGACAGAAGGTTTGTATGTCTGCATTGTAGAGAAAGGAAAAGAAGATGAAGAGTTGCGGACGTCTTCACTTTAGAGAAAATAATAGAAGATGAAGAGTTGCGGACGCTTTAGAAAACCGTTGCAGAAGAGTTAAAAGGGAATGGGGAGAAACATGAGGAGAGAATGTTTTATTTAAGATGGAAACCCAAAAGTTACAAAACCACCATTTTGGAGTAGTCAAAATACATTCCCCATGGCCAAAATCAATTGGGACTAAATTCTAATTGAATTCAGTTCGCTTCATTGACTTAGGAAAAGATATTTTGATAATACCATGTGCTAGAAAAAAGATCAATACTCTTACGATGGTTGGATCAGTGAATGGATAAAACATGACCTTACCTATAACTCTGACTCAAAACCAACCCACATTTGACCCAATAATTGATACATATTATATTGGGGAGTGATACCAAATTTTGAGATATTCGATCAAAATTGAGATTGAGATAAAATCAAAATGTTCAAACTTAAAGTTGGAATTCGGATCAAAATAATTCTAAATGAGAATAATAAGAAATTAAGTTGAAACTGATACAAAGTTAACCTTATATTGTATGTAAAATAAGAAATTACTACACATTTAAGACGAACATTGCCAAAATTCTAAAAAAATCTTCTTTATACATTTAACAATAGGCCAGTTGACAGAAGAAAAACTACAAAGCCTTGATTAATGATTTAATTTGTTTTAAACCTAATTTATATGTATGAAAGCCACTATTTCTAATTGAGAAATTAGTGATTGCATGTAATTGATTTTGACTCTAACAATGCTCTCCACGTTCCGCAAACTACCCCACCACCCCCCAAATCTTGGTTCCGTTTTCTACCCATTTAATAGCAATTAAGTTCGATGATGTTAAATAGGAAGCGTGATGCATGGATTTACATTCTGGAGCAACGAATTGTTTTTCTTAAACATTTAGATCTCTTCCAGCGAATCTTGCATTGTTCTGAAGAAGGAATTTTTGTTCATGAACGAGGTCGAGCTATGTCCCGTCGATCGTTGCCCTTCCCTCTCCCCAAGCCCTAAAGTTTCTCCCTTCCGTTGCAAAGTTTACCAGATCCCTTAAACCGTCTTTTCTCAAAACCCTTTCTTTTCGAGGAGCTCTTACTTTTGTTTCCTCTCTCCCCAACCAAAAGGCCTAGATGGAAGATGGTCGCTGCTGAATTGGGTGGACGACTGCTTCCAAAAGCATCAGCACCCAAATTTCCAGTCCATTAATCGAATCATGCGCTAAGGTTGTTGTTTTTCGATATGATGTGTTTTCTAGTTTCTTGCTTTTGATTCTGTTCAGATCCATTTCTAATTTTGTGAATGAGGAAATAAGATGATGGTCCCTGTACTTGGCATAGATGTGCTCCATCGATGGAATCGTAAACTGAGATGGTTCTTGGAATTTATATGTGTTTTTCATTTGTGTTGCTACTTTTGAATTTGCATCTGCAGAGTTCCTATTTAGATATTTCATATCGGAGTTTATGAATGAGATAATTCGATGTGCTCCAATCCAAACCGTCCAAAACTGTTTGGTGATCCAAGCGTCATTGTAGGTATTACCTACTATAATCTTACTAATTGATGGTAGCCATATCAATATGGAACTGAGAAGGAACGTGTTAATAACCACATAATTGATTAAAGCATGTTCACATTTGTTGACGATAGGGCTTTTATGCTTAGGATATAGTTCATTACTTCTTGATCAAAGGTTGTAAGTGCACGTGTTCTTTCAGATATTTAATCAAACATGCATTTTATAACTTATCACAGTAAGAAACCCGCCTTGTTATACTCATGAAACCCTTGTACAAGTCTCTCTGTAACCTAATTACTTCTTCTATAATGAATTTGGAAAGAGGGGAAGAAAACTAAGGTGTGATTCCTTGTTTTTTTTATTTGTTTTTTTATCTTAACAGATTGTATTTGTTAAATCCGGAACTCGATTAATAACATTTGACGGATTAAGCTGTACTTCAATCGCAATTGGTGGCTGTTGTAGGAACGTAGAGAGGGATTGTCAAAATCAGTTAGATGCAATTTGCTGATTTGGGAAATTAAAATCACTTTGTATTAAAACTATCAACATAAAAGTATGTCTTGAAAAAATATATTAATAGTAATAATCTTATCAATTTTATCAACGAATGGGATGAGTTAAGCAAACCCAAAACTACAGCCCGCTTTGAACTCTAGTCGGGTAAGAGTCTAGAAACCCATATCTGTTCTAAACTCCACTCAATAATTACCAACCCGCTTCCAATTATAAAATACCATATTTGAGATTTCTTATAATTTTTTTCTTCTCAATATTATTTATACAAAAATTTCATATTTCTAAGTTTCTTAGTTGTATTTTTTTTTTTTTTTGGAAATTTTGGCATAAAGTATTTATTTGCATTTGCAATTGCATATTTCTTCAAGAAAGTTTGATTTTTCTATATTTCGTAGTTGTCACACATGACATAGCATCCTCCCCCATCGATGCTTATAACTTAGTAGTTATAAAGTTATTATTATTTTTAAAGATATTTGAATTTAGTTTTATATAAGATAGACATCTAAAATTAAAATCAGTTCTTCATTGCTTTCATAAAATCAATTTTATTAAATGATCTTTTTGTATGACTTCTATTGCCCGTGCTATGCACGAGGGCATTTTGCTAGTAAATAAGTGATAGGCCAAGAATCCCTAAGTATGGCTCATAAAAAGAAAAACAAGATAAATATTCAGAAATTAAGTTTCAGGAATCATTGAAATTGGACCAGATTACATCAGTTCTCAATGGATCAGGTCAAAAAACCAATGATGAACCAATAGGCTAATAGCTCAAACTAATGATATAGCTCAAATAGGTGGGTCCCATGCATGGTACAGCTATAAGCCCACCCTTGGAAAAGAGTAGAATAAGACTAAACACATGAAGTTTAATTTTAAAGATCACCACACTTATCTTACTTTTATATATCTTTTAATAGTTTTATTATATAAAATATAGGGGCTATCTCTCCTAAGCTAAAGCTTACCTTATCCTAAGCGGAAATAGTGCTAGTTCCATAAATTAAAGTCGATTATCGTTGTTTTTTGCATGATGATCGTCTCGAAAATCAAGATAAATCCAATCAGAACTGGATTTTTCAATTCCATTATGCAAAAGACAGATACAATCGACTTTGATTTATAGGACCAGCACTATTCCAGTTTAAGATAATGTAAGTTTTACCATAGGAGAGCCCAGCTCAAAATATAATAGCACAGATGGTAAAAGTTGTTGTATACTATTATTCTAAAGGTTATGTGTTCGACTCTGATCTAATGCAAAAACTGAAATCCAACCTCACATAGCTCCCTGTAGAATTAATCAGATAATTAGAGCCTCCATCCCATTAATAAAGAAGTTTTTGGTTAAATTGTGTATCTTATCTGGGTCGGGCTTTGGCATCTCTACTATTGAATTCAACGCTGGCCCATATGTTAAACCTACATGGATTTAAGGTCCGAGTTGTTGGAAATTTATACTAAAAACATACTTTATGTATTTGTCTTTGACTGATTTATTTTTAGTATATTTTGTATTCTCATCTAATTGAGATTTTGTATGGGCAAATGGTTGCATTATTATAGATGTGAGTGTCTTTTATTCTATAAAGTAGACAAGTTGGTGTGTAGATTTTTACTTATACACGGAAGACTTATTTGTAGGTTTGATCGTCAACCCCACGTGCAATGCCGCGATTGTAGTAACAACTTGGTGAAGTCCGAGGTCAATCCACAGGGAGTAATTAATCGCAAAACCTGTCCTATTGAAAAACTAATCTAGCCTATCAAAAATCTATATAAATAAATCTCTACGAAACTGATATTGAAATTTTATTATAAATCCAAATTAAAAATTAAAATCTCAAATAAAATCCTAATCTAAGAATCCTAATCTAAAGACTACAAAAACATAAAAGACCTCAAACCACCAATTGCATAAAAGTAAATAAATCATGGATTAAAATAAAAATCCATTAATAATATCATTTAGAAATAAGGATAAAAAGAATTCTAAATATTCTTATTATGGGAAATCACAACGTTATATTGACAAAATTAATAAAAGGCTGCAAAAACACCGCACCAAGTGTGTACTGTCACTACCCACAAACACGCAATGCCGATCCATGGCGGGACACCTTGACCTCACTAATTGTTTCTTTTAAATTAAAATAAACCAATAAACTAGTATTTTTCCAACAGCAATCAAAACTATAAAAAAAAAAAATCTTTCCTTACCCTAGATCGAACACATGAAGAAAATAGGACTTGCGCATAATCCCATCTTCCAATCTTCAATCCTTCACCAAGGGAGAAGTAGATGGCTGGTTGATGATGGAGCGACGACAGCAACAGTGGCGTGGCGACGTAGAAATCTAAGTAGTAGTGTGCCTTATAGGGAAGGCCTTGGATGAAATTGTGATGGAAGGATGAGAGATGGAGAAAAATTAATAGAGAAAGGAGAGATTTGGCTTTCTGGTCGTCCAAGGTATGGAGGGCGATGGAATTGACGTGCAACCCCTTTTTTGGTCTTTTTATAATTTTTTGGTAGCTTGGGTTGCAAGATTTTGGATTGGGTAAGGATTAGTAGTGTGGGGTCCAAGTTGGATTAGGATTAGGAGGGTTTTTGGGAGAGTTTCAAGGGATTTTCCAGCTCCTTGGATTTCTTTGCACACCATCCTACTAAAGGTAGGATTCTTTATATCTCATGCTACTTCCTTTCTTGGGCCCCACTTTAGATTTAATCAAAGTTTGAAACCATATGGGCAACTCCTTTTGTGTTGGACGTGTGATGGCTTTTGGGAAGTATTGGACGTGTGAATGCCTCTTAGGATAGGAGATATCTTTAACAAATTAGTGCTGGAATCTTGGACTCTTGGATTTGGTTTCCAACTTGGATTGCTTAAAAAGATCTTCCCAATTTTTTTTTTTTTTTTTTGGAACTCTTCAAGGCTGGAAAAATATCCTTAGATGAGCCCACTTTCTCTCCTTGGAATTTATGCCAAACGTAGATGAGTCCCATGGTGCATTTGCTTCATCAATTCTCTTTCGTGGGCCCCAATTTTTGAAATTCCCTACAAAAATAAAAATAAATGTCAAAGAATAATCTATTAATATAGGGAAGGAATGATGCAAGATGCGGGCCAAATTCACTCTAAATAGATGCATAAATGTCACCATTTTATCAAATTCTCAATTAAATCAATGGTGCAAAGAAAGTACATCATTTCCTGTGTAAATAAAAAGTAATGAGAAATTTGTGACTTTCAATGCCAAGAAATTACGAAATTCATGATTTTATGTAAAAATACAATTTTTGGATGAATTTTGACTCGAATTCAGACTTTGATGCTCACTAACATAAAATCATGATTTTTTTACTAAAATGGTTCATGATTTGATGATTAAGTCCTTCATTAATCTAAAATGATGTGGAAATTATGCATTTTTAAGGACTTATCACGGTTCTTATAGAATATAAGTTGTTGTTTACAATCTAGATAGATTTGAACACACCATAGGTTGTAGCATGATGTTTCAGCAGGCTTGTTTTAGCTGCGGGAAATGGTATAGTTTCAACTGATTATGCTATTACACTATGTGTGTATTGAACATGACCGTGTTTTTGGGTTTATTGTCTTTATACTGACTATATAAGATTATGAACATCCAAATAATTATTATGAGTGCTTGTACTCTTAATCCCGACATAAGTAATAGATACATACTTTTGGTGTTTGGCATTTTGATTTACAAAGGAGTGAAATCTTTTATAGGTTAATAATCTCAGTGAATTGGATGACTGCACTATGTGTATGGTGGATATTAGTTTATTAACGGAATCCAAGTCCCGTAATTGGAATTGATGATATCCCCTTGATGAAGCTTTTAAGTTTTAATTATGTCAAACCCTGCAGGTGGACTTTGTGTCCGACATATCATATAAGTTAAGTGTAAGGTCTCATTGAATTATAAAGATATCGATTAAATATAGATCTCAATAATTATGTAAGCGATGGATATCTGAATTCTTAACGTGAGGAGATTGATAAGCATTTAATAACAAGAAGCTCGAAATATTATTTTGAGAATAAGGACAAGAGTGCAATTATAATTCTTTAGTTGACTGAATTATAATTTATGGAACTAAGATTCTAATTTGGGTCGAATTAGGGTTTCATGTTTCCATAATGAGCCTATCCTTATTTCGTTCTTAAAGTCCCTATTGTGGCCTATAAATATGCGTTACTGCTTTCTAGGTTAATAACAAGCAAAGTAAGAGAGAAATTTCGGTTTTTGGAGAGCAGAGGAGAATTCGCAGAAGAGGCCCACTCCCTGTTGCGAGTTCGAGCATATAGGAATACAATAGAAGATCATGAGGTTTTCGGGTTGCTGCAAGACCGAGATCAAATCAGAGAGATCTCGCAGGTATGATTTAATTATATAAGTTCAAATTATTTCTGCAGTGATCTATACGCAATGTCTAGAAATCCTGTTTTTTACTCGTTTCTAACACGATCGAGTTTGGCCCATGCTAAACCTATATAGATTTAAGGTCCGAGTTTGGCCCATATCCACCGACCCGGCCCATGAGCACCCCTATCCATATCAATAAATATGGACTATAGATTTATGGTCCAAGTTTGCCGGTATCCCCCGGCATTGCCAATGGGCGATTCGATTTGAAAATGGAAGTTCAAATCAAATCAAATCGCCCTAGCTTCATACATAATAACTAGCATCGTACCCCATGTTGAGCACAGTCGCATTTTTTTGCTATATCATTTAAAAAATTATATAATGAAATAATGAAGACTGTAAATAAGAAATTAAAAAATCATTCAATCAAGAAATAGAGGAAAACTTTAGTTAATTTTAGATGCAAAGTAAATAATCATCTCATAAAACGTTAACCAAATACTGAAAATGTATCTAACAATAAATACAGAAATTAAAAAAATCATTCAATCAAGAAATAGAGGAAAACTTTAGTTTATTATAGATGCAAAGTAAATAATCAGCTAATAAAACACAAACCAAATACTTAAAATGTATCTAACAATAAATAATAAAATGATATCATCTAAAATTTGTAATGTTCTAAAATTTTATACTGAAGATTTGTACTAATTGAGTAGAAGGAATCAATGATAGTAGATGTTTTGATTCAATGATATAGTGATTGGCCTAGCCCACCTGAAAAAAGGTAAGGCATGAGCCTGGGTGGATAATGTTTATATATATATATATATAAAAGGCTTTCGTTATATATCAACGCCAATTAATAGCTTAGCTGGTTGGGATGTGTATGCGTATGATAAAGTGCATGTGTTTAAGTCTCCATCCTATTAAAAAAGATGTTTTTTTATTAAATTTTGAATCTTATTGGGGTTGGGCCGGGCTTTGAGCTCTCTGCCATTGAATCCAAACACGGCCCGTATCTGAAACCTACATAGATTTTATATCCAAATTTGGCATGTGTACCAAAACCTAAGGCAAAAGCGTGGCCCAAAGTAGGTTGGTACTTGGTTAGGCTTTGGCCAGCTTGGTCTATGAGCACCCCTATCTGGATCAATCAATACACTCGTTCTTAGCACAACATTATTTTTTGTTACGATATTTTTAAAAAAATTAATTTAATTTCATATATGTAGACTATCCGAGATCTAAAACACAACATTATTTCTTAAAGACTCCACGGACTTAAATTTAGTCATCGATAGGGAGGATTTTTCACCATGTGCACCAATCACAAATTAGAGTTTCTATTAATTTTTGGATAGAAATGATTTAAAAATGTGTTAGATAATATCATTCGTAAAATGAAATTTAAATCAAGATTAGCAAAAAAAATCCAAAAAGAATTCCATATATTTTCTACTTCCCGTTAATCTTTAGACAAAAAAGAAATAAGAAATATGCTAAACTAGATCATGCTTAAAATAAACCCAACACTTCCAATTGAGAAACCCTATTCCCAATCTCAGAAAACACTAACCCTAGATTTAAAATCCCTAATCTGAGTTTCAGGAATCCCTTACCCCAAAATCAAAACATTCTCAATTCCAAAAATCTCTAATCTCAAATTAAAATTCCTAACCATAATTGAAAAAACCCTATTCCCAATCTCAAAAATCATTAACCCCAAATTTGAAATCCCCAAAAAAAAAAATTCCAGAAATCTCAAATCCCAAAATCAAAGTATTCCCAATTCTAAATATCTCTAACCCCAACTTGATGTCCCTAATAAAAAATCCAGAAATCCCTAATCCCAAATTCAAAATCCCTATTTAGTAATCTACTAAATTTTAGAAGTTTCAAACCAAAAATCATATTCCCAATAAAAACTCTAATCCCAATTTTCGAAAAAAAAAGTCTAAAAATTTAGATCATATAACAATAAAATAAATTGTAAAGCAGAGGCTTTCTAAACCGAATTAAACAACGAAAAAGATATATTAAAAAGATGCCAAATACCTAATGGATTTGGAGGCTCTTTGCCGAGATGATCAAAAAGATTATATCAAATTTCAGAAAAGAAAAGAAAATGAAAAGAAATAAAACAAAATAAAATATAATAGGAATTAAAGAAAATCTATTATAGATGAAGAGTCTATATTATGTGAGACTTTGGTACTCAAAATTGAATGGATGACTGAGAAAGGAGTGATAGCCCTTTATATATCTAAGAATCCTCTTTACCGCCTGATAATGAGCAGTGGGAGTATTCATAAACTAGCACACCAAATTGACCGCATGAGAAAAGGTCCAGGTAAGGTGCTGCAAGGCACTTCCAACACTGCTATCGGATGTTCTATCAATTTGTGGGGCACTTGATGTATGCAAACTCTGCTTGGACTAAAGGAGTGCTAAAAGGCTTGGAGTTAAGCATCATAGTTTTTAATAAAACGTCAACTGCATATTTGGATTAAGATAGAAAGAGTCCAGAAGCAGTTTTGGCTCATGAAAAATTAGGATTCCAGAAGACCAAGACATATAATGGGACTATGAAGCCAAAAGGAAGTCGAAATCATTTTGACAATCAGATTCAAAGGCTCAAGATAAAGAAGATAAGCTATTCAGATGATATTAGGCCACATCCAAGTCCAAGGAAGAGTAACCAAGTGGGTCCACTTTTGGGTACTCAAAGGATCCTAAATATACAATTTCAGCTCTAGATCATCAAGGAACATGTGAAGAACATCAAAGCCTGTTTGGTAACTTCACTAACAAAGTAAAGTGAGGTGAATTGTCAAATTAAGAAAAAAGAAGAAGTAGAGGGGTCAAACGAAAAGGTGATGATGGCCTTCTGTTATTTAGTAGAATGAAAATGTAGCTTTTTTTTACATTAAAAAAAGAAAGGCAGATTACCTTTTGTTTTTTAGTAGTATGGAAAAGCAACTTTTTGACTTTTTTTTTGTAAAAAGTAGAGGTGATTTTTTTTTCTTAAATATGGTACCTTTTGATTTGACCCATTTTCTTTTATTGTCTCTTGAAATGATCATTGACTTGACTTCACTAATAAAGTGAATTTACCAAACAGGCAAAGATTGTAGTCCCAAGCTGAAACAGGACCCTAAATTGTAAAAAGTAAAATTTCAAAGCAAACAAAGGTGAAACAAGGTAAAAAGCAAGCAAGGAAAGTTGAATTGCGGCCCCAGACTTTGGGAACCCACGACCCCGGACAACTCCCAAGTGACGCTATAAAGTCCCAACCCATAACTATGTATTTTAGTGCTAATTAATAGTATAGTATTAAATAATTACTTTGTTAGTTCCTTAAGCAAGTTTAGAAGTTAATTATTATAATAGAGTTTGAATAGTTTTGGAAAGTCTTGAGAGCCATTGGAGGGAAAATGTAAAGATGTTATTTTCAATTCTCAGTGTCCCTCACTGGGCGGGATGTTTCGAACTCCACCATGGGGTCCACCTTTTGATAATCTAAACCGTTCAAAATGAATGTCATCCCCTTCAGCAACATACCCGTAACTTTTACTTCAATAAGAGTTGGTCCCGCTATAAGAACTTGATAACATAGTTAATGCATATAATTAATAGGAGAATTTTCAAAAAGGTATAAAACTTTTGCCTCCTTTTCAAAAAAAGCTTGAAAACTTTAATATTTCAAAAGAGTATATCAAAGCTACCATATTTCTTTTTAATCAAGTATTCACCAAGGAAAAAGTCTAAAAAATGACAAAAAATACCCTTATGTCATTTCGGAAGATTTTTCTTTAATTAATCATTTAAAAGAACTGATCAAGTCAAACTCAAATAACCTAGTGGGTCCCACTTGAACAATCAAAATGTTTTTTTATGGGGATGAAAAAGGTTAATAAAAGACAAAAACTTGTCATAAGGGAAGGGTACTTTTGTCATTTTGATAAAGCGTTTTAATAGAGGGGACTTTATTAAAAGAATTATGAAAAACTATTATACTTTTTAGAAATAATTTAATTCTCATGTATTTTTTGAAAATGAGCCAAAAAATTTGTACTTTCATGAGATTTTCCCTAATTAATACTGTGTAACATGTGTACTATTGACGTTATCAGTTGTGTGCTCAATCTTATAATGAAACGCATCGCATTAAAGTATAAATTGAGCATATGAAACCAGAGGGCGTGACTTTCATTTTAAATGGTTGAATAATCAATTAGGTTGGCCGACATAGAGTTCCATGCAAACTACTCTTGGGAAGTGTGTAGGAGATACTCGGGATCTAGGCTCTCGCATGCAGACGGCTCCTCATGCACCCTTAGCTTGGGTGACCGGAGTGGGCTGTTAAGTCAAATAGAAAATAGAAAATAATCATTGTTGAATGTAAGTTGACTTTTTTTTTTTTATTACATGAATTGGAAATGTAATAATATATCTCATAAAAGGAAATTAGTTATGAAAGACTCATTCGAGATAGTTTGGACATGTTCAATGGAAGACCACAATGATGCTAGCGAGACAAGATTTCTATACATAGCTTAATCATATAGGTAAAGAAAAGTTTTTCCATATAGGTTGAATGTGCCCCTCAACTTAAAAGAGGTAGGTAGAAAAGCATATGGATATAAAAAGTAAAGAAAAAATAATGAACAATACAATCTATCCAAGAACTTTGCTCAGGATACAGTTGAATGGCGGAACGAAACTCACGTAGCTAACAAACATAGTTGAAACAAAACTTTAACGATTATTATAACATTTTTGTACAAACACATAAAAAAAAATAAAAAATTGAGTAATGGATCAAGTTCTATCCAGGCATCTGAGAGTTCTCAGCAGCAAGCCTATAAATTCATAATTGTATGCACATATGAAATCCATGTCACAAAATATATTTTCTTCATTGTTTGAAAAAAAATATATAATAAGTTACGGCCCACCAACAAATCGACCATATTTCAATTAAACTTGTTTTTCTGTATTTTAATAATGTGACATTATCAATCAGAGGACTCTTATTGAATTCATATTTTGTCCATCACCAACACATATATAGAGATATATCAATCTCGAGTGAGTTAAATTTGCCACCATGAGTGCAAGTGATGTAAAATTAAGAGGAACGCACCTTTAGTCTCCATATGGTTCTGAAAGCTCGTAATGGGAGAGGAACTTGGTCTAGCATGAGAGAGACATGAGCCTGTCAGTTCACCAAGAATGACTTGCCTATGAATGAAGTAAAGATATCAAATCTGTTGCCGTGACACTGACGCTTCCCTATGAATGAAGAAAAGATCTCAAATCTATTGCCCCAACACTTGGGACAGGAGAATTAATGAATGTATAGCCTACTGGTTGGGAGTTCATATATCTTCTAACTACCTACAGTTTGATGCTTGGGTTCTCTCCCCTATGTGTACAGGTGGTCCTCTAGATCCTTGCGAATGCTGTAGTTCACTCTTGTGTCAATCGGGTCTTTCAAGGTTCCAGCCACTTTGGCTGGTACCTGGGGTTTGAAAGAAAAACACCCTTGAGAACACAAAAACTTGGATTATGTCAGAACTTGGGTGGTAATTACTATAGTAAACATAGGGTATTTTGGTGTTGAATCTCTCATGTGATATAGTAAACAAGGTCGACCATTGCTTTATATCCCTATGTTCATATCTTTAAAACCCTGAAACCTTTACCACGACATCGGCAAAGCATTCTTGGCTTACCAAAGCACACTCCTGTCTTCATGTAAGACCACACCCCCGCTCTTTGTAGCCCGAACAACTGAGCTACTCCTACAACAATCAACAGCTTCATGAATGACTATTTATAGGCGTTGCTGATAGAATAAATTAGCCATATCCATTGCTTCTCCTAATCCTCGTGTGAGGAGGAATAAATTCTCACAAGGGAATGGGAATATTATCTTTGTTGAATTATTGATGCTAATAATCTACATGCTTCCAAGTGGGGTTGACTTTTTTTAGAGATCTAAAGTCTACATCGGTTGCGGAATTTGTGCTGGGCCAGTGGCAGCTGAGCATAAGGTTAGATGGAGTGCTTTTGATGAAGACCCAGAGCTACCCAGTTCACAATTCAACCAATTTGCATTTGAAATGGATTTTATTATTTATAGATTTAAATTGGCATGAGTATCCAATGCGGGTAGAGTAATTTTATTCGCTAATCGGTTTCTCTAACTCAAGAGTTCAACAACGTGGGCTGACCGTGTACTTGCGAGCTCTCTCTTGGGTCTCAGCCCCTTTGTCTGGGGCTACCAAAAAATAAAAAAAGAGTTCAACAACGGTCAGCCGGGCCTTATGGTTTAGAAGCAGTATTTTTGACAATGATCCATAGTTACCTTATCCACAACTTTACCAATTTGCATTCATTTCGCAATTTGTAGTTTGAGGCTAACCTGTTTTGAAAATGTAATTGGATAGGTTTGTAAGACCTTGACCCTTCTTAAATATACTTAGTAGCTAATTAATTATGATTAGATGCTAATTAGAGCTAATTAAGCGCTAGTAAAGGTCTATAAAATGCCTGTGAAAACCATTTCCGGCGATTTCTCTTGTGCCGGCAATCCAACAGGAAAACTATGCCAGTGATATCATTTGCTGACGAAAAAAGGTAGCGCCAGTAAAAAGCTATACATTGCCGGCGTTTTTTTTTTTTTTTCTGCCGGGAAAAGAGGTTTGTTTCGTCAAGCAAAGATATTTATTTTTTCAATAATAAAATTAAAAAAACTTTTGCCGGCGTTTTTTTGCACCTGGAAAAAATAAATTTTAGGAAAACTTTTGCTGGCGTTGTTTTTTTTTTTTTTTTGTGTGCCGAGAAAAAGGTTTATTTTACAAAAATAAATGTTAGAAAAACTTTTACAACGTTTTTTTTACGCCGGGAAAGGAGGTTTATTTTTTCAAAAATATATGTTAGAAAAACCAATAGCGCCGGGAAATGATTTACATTTTACGAAAATTATAACGCCAGGAATAATTTTTTTTAATATATATATTTTATTCTTCTTCTTTTTTTAATTTTAACCTGCGTCACATGAATAAACTGAAATTGCTAATTCCATTATCCAAGACCAAATCTACTAGACACCCAACATCCATTTCCATTCCAAAACATCAAAAAAAAAAAAAAAAAAAAAAAAAAATTGGAAAAAGAAAATTCATTTCACTACATATTAATATTCAAACATCTTTTCAACATTGAAATCACTTTACTATTACCATTACAAAATTAAAACAAATGCTAACATTCTACTCTCTACCAACATTCAAATGCCAATGAAAATTTACATATTCATATATGATAGTTTCATTGTTGCACCATTCCAACACCTACACCATTGTTTAAAAAAACTTCATGCATCCCATTTTAATATAGGGGACTTTGGTCGGAGGTCCCTCAACTCTTGACTTTAATGCAAACAGCCCACAAAAAAAGGTCATGCAGCCAAAGGTCCCTCAAGCACAATCTCACACATGAAATGTCCAACTTGCCCTTCCATTGATTGTCTCTTTATTAACATAACGCCGACGAAAGCGATAAGAATCAGAACAAAACAGTTTCGAATCTTCTCAACAAGAGAAACCCCGAAGAAAAAGGCGACGTTTCGTCTCTGTGATTGCATGCAGTGAAGAACAACGTACTTAGCCCTAAAAATTTCGAAAACTTTCCATACATTAACTGTTTCATTGCAAGTTTGTGTCTGCATCAAAGATTTCTTCGATTTCGTGGAGAAGAAATACAAGAAAGACGACATCCAAACCCTAGTTGCATGCGCCGGTTGTTTGACTGTAGAAGTGTTTCGAAAAGCATAAACAATAGTTCAAACTACCGATGTCCCTTGTAAGTTGAAAACTTCTTCCTCCTCTGGTATCAGAAACACATATTACTGTTAATCGCAATTTGAAATTTCTTGTAGCATTCTTTTTGGTTCCTCTTCTAATAACGAAAAGCTTTTCAGGAAATGGCGAGAACAAAGTCTTCCTTACTTTTGGAACTCCAGAAGCCACAACAACAAGAAGTAGAAGGTATCCAAATAGTTTTTTCTTTTCCTTATACTGTCTGTAATTTTTATAGAATGTTTTGGTATATATTCGAAATGTTGTACCAAATGTCGAACATTCATTGCTACTTTCTCAATTTCAACTTAATTTATCTTAGATTTTTGACAAATTTCTCTGTTCATGATTAATTCCCCTCAATTAATCTCAGAATTTAAGTGAGATTGTTTTACCTTTAAATTAACTTCAACTGATTTTAATTAAGTTTATGAGTCAATGACACAAATCTATGAGTTTATACGGTTTGAAACCAGTTGCTATTGTTTTCATCGGATTTGTATACAAAACTCATCATTCTTTTTTGTATACATGTAACTGAATTTATCTGTGTTCTGAGTGAACTTGAATCATTATACAACGACTTTATCTGAGACTAAAGCAATTGGATATGATTTTGAAATGAAAATTCAGTAGAATTAAAATGTATTTATATGTGCCTGGTTTCTGTCCACCTGTTCTTAATAAAATAGGATGAACTTATGTCACTATTTAACAGAGTTTGTTTGGCTTTCACTTAACTTTATCATATATTATTGCAGTTTGTGAGTTAGTAACACAAATAAATGAATTTATTTGAATTTCTAATCAGTACTTAATATGTTTTTATCAATTTTATACAAAGCTTATGCCTTCGTGTTTAATTTATTTGAGTTTCTATCAAATTTATCTGTGAGTGTATGCAAATTATCTGAGTTCTGTATCCAATTTATCTGACTTTATGTTGAATTTATTTGTGTTCTGAATGGACTTGAATCAATGTCTATTGACTTTATATGGCACTCAAACAAATGCATATGAGTTTGAATTGAAAAATCACATAAATTATAGATTTAGATAAACTTATGTCACTATTTAACAGAGTTTGTTTGGCTTTCACTTAACTTTATCATATATTATTGCAGTTTGTGAGTTAGTAACACAAATAAATGAATTTATTTGAGTTTCTAATCAGTACTTAATATGTTTTTATCAATTTTATACAAAGCTTATGCCTTCGTGTTTAATTTATCTGAGTTTCTATCAAATTTATCTGTAAGTGTATGCAAATTATCTGAGTTCTGTATCCAATTTATCTGACTTTATGTTGAATTTATCTATGTTCTGAATGGACTTGAATCAATGTCTATTGACTTTATATGGCACTCAAACAAATGCATATGAGTTTGAATTGAAAAATCACATAAATTATAGTTTTAGATAAACTTATGTCACTATTTAACAGAGTTTGTTTGGCTTTCACTTAACTTTATCATATATTATTGCAATTTGTGAGTTGGTAACACAAATAAATGAATTTATTTGAGTTTCTAATCATTACTTAATATGTTTTTATTAATTTTATAAAAAGCTTATGCCTTCGTGTTTAATTTATCTGAGTTTCTATCAAATTTATCTGTGAGCGTATGCAAATTATCAGAGTTCTGTATCCAATTTATCTGACTTTTTGTTGAATTTATCTGTGTTCTGAATGGACTTGAATCAATGTCTATTGACTTTATATGGCACTCAAACAAATGCATATGAGTTTGAATTGAAAAATCACATAAATTATATTGTATTCATAAATGCCTGCTGTGAAATTATATATATTCTTAATAGATTTAGATAAACTAATGTCACTATTTAACAGAGTTTGTTTGGCTTTCGCTTAACTTTATCATATATTATTGCAATTTGTGAGTTAGTAACACAAATAAATGAATTTATTTCAGTTTCTAATCAGTTCCTATTATGTGTTTCTGAGTTGTATACAAACCTTATATGTAGTTTTCTTTAATTTATCAGATTTATGACGTGTATCTCTGTTTATATGCAAATTAACTGACTTTATATCCAATTTATCTGAGTTTATATTCAATTTATCTGACTCTTCTGTAATTTATCTGTCTTATGTTTACACTTATTTAAATTTTAAATGATATGAATCTCAGTTATTTTACTGTATGCAGCTGGCAAACATAACAAGAGAAAAAGAGCACATGATAAACAATCAAGAAATACACCAGTGAGTGTAGAGAAGAAGGCTAAAAAGACTACTAATCATTACCAATTCAGATCAAACTTGGTGTCAACTGTGACACTAATTCAAAGTATAAAGCCATTGGTAACTGAACAGCTTGTAGTTGAATTAAAGAAGACTCCTTTCTGGAACCTAATAGAGAGCATGTTGGACAGCAAAAAACAGTCACAATCCGCCGAAAACAGCGAGCTCAAGAGTCTTACCGAAGAGCATGACAGGGCAACTTCATTAGTCATCCAACTAACCAATGAGAAGACAGAGTTACAATCACAGATCCAAAGGATGGCTATTGAACTTGAAAGGATGTCGGCAGAAAAAAATATCATGAAAAAGCAAAGTATTGAAAATGAAATAAGAATCACCAGCTTGATAGTAGAAAGAGATGATGCTCTATTGTTTGTTGAGCAGCTGACAAGGGAGAAGAATTCCCTTGAAAAACAAAATATGGTGGAAAGCAATCAAGCTGTAGAGGAGTCTTCTCGAATGGTCAGCTCCCTCAAAGAGCAACTAAAACATACTATGACTGTGTCAGATGTACAGTCTTCAAGAGCTACAAATGCAGAAACTGAAGTAAAGGGCCTGAAGAAAAAGTTGATAAATCTGGAATCGAACAACTTAAAACTACAGTAGCTCTTGAAGGAAATGACAATCGATTACACAGAGAAGCAATTGGAATTGGCTCAAAAGTCATTAGATGATATCTTCGAGCCTCCAAGAAAAATTAATTCACAGCAAAAAGGGTCTATAATGACAGAGAAATCAGTGGAAGAAGCTGCAGCTAATCAAAACGTTGAAGGAAATATACCTGAGGTAATTCAGTTACATGTCCATGCATGTTTAGATAATTTTTGTTCAGATTGAATTCATGTTTTACTTGAGTAACTATCAAATTTATCTGACTTCTGTATCAAATTAAAACAATTCTCATTAAATTTATCTGACTTATATGTGATTTTAACTGACTTTCAACAAATTTATCTAATATTATATTAAATTTATCTGACTTCTGTTTGAACTTATAACAGTTTCATTAAAATTATCTGATTTTTCCTGATTTTTAATTGACTTTCAACAAAATCATCTGACATTCTATTGAATTTATATATCCTTCAATAAATTCCAATTTGTTTACTTGAAATTTTGATCAGATCATGTCCTCTGACGCACAATCAAAGACAATTAAGGAGGTGAAACAATCCTCCATGGTAAAGCAAATTAAAAAAAGAACAGCATCAAGGAAAATGAACCCAACAGCTGCACCCTTCACACTCCCAAAAAATGCAGTCACCAAGCTTATGAATGCATCTGATGTTGAAAAGCTATAACAGATTTACGAAGCAGATGACAATTTGTAAGTTACATACCTATGCAACTAAGCAACACAGCAGCTGATTTAAAGAAACATTAATAAAAAATGTAGAATAATTGAGCACTATGTCCAATTGCATTTGCAGAGCGCTCGTTTGGGGAGGTGAGGGCACACATGCTGTTTCTTAAGAGGACATAATTGCAGTTCTCAGCAGAGCAGAAATTTCAAGCACCGTAAGCATCACAACACAAAAACATTGACAAACTATTGCTTCATTTTACAAAACATAATATATGGTCGTGTTTCACACTGGATGCCTAACATTATCTATTCGGAATTGAACAGGTTATTGACTGCTACGCTGAGATGCTGTATAGAGAACAGGAAGAAATCCATGAGCAACTCAGGATTGTCCATGGGGAAGAAATGCTGCCTCGAGAAAAAGCATACTTCATAACAAGTTTATGCTGGGTAAGAGACAATAATTGTGCTAACCATGTCACCATATACTTTATTTTAATATAAAATAACCAGTAACTAAACAAATCTTAATGTAGAAATTTGTTACTTCATCATCATCGGAAATGAGGGAAAAGATTCTGCACCCTCAGATCTCCCCAAGTAGAACTGCAAACCACAGATTCGTGCTTTTCCCCATGAATTCAAATGGAAAAAAAAAAGATGCTGAGCCTTTCCACTGGACACTGTTGGTGCTTGATCAGAAAGAAGGAGATTGGCTACATTACAACTCCTTACGACCAAAATCAGCTAAAACAGTCGATCATTACTTCGAGGATGCACGAATTCTGGTATGTCTCATTGACTTAGGCATTATTTATATTATTGTCCCATTTTATAAACAAAAACCAAACCAAAATACTAACTTTTTTTTTTCCTGCAGAAACAATATGTGGAGAACTACAACTATATCAATGTTGAAGACACACAGCCATATGGAGCTCCGTTGGTAAGCGTGGATGACGCCCCACAACAGAAAATGGGCTCGTAAGTGTAATTGTACAACTACACTAATTTAATTGAATTGACAATGACTTATTTACAATCAACTAACAATAGCATGTCCTGTTTCAGGGTTGATTGTGGAGTTATCGTTTGTTATCTTATGAAGCAACTTACACACAATCAAATAATTGTTTCAAAGCTGCCACAGCACGACATTGATGGATTAAGGGCAGAGATAGCAAGCAAGTTCCTAAATGACAAACGTCGTAGCTGGACAATTGAAAACTTCCATGCCAGGAAACAAACTTATGATGATGATTGCGAACAGCAATGACAAAACTACAGCCATTGCAGAAACAAGTTGTTGGAGAAACATTTTAGTGTAAACATTTGTATATGAAAGTGCCAGAACAACAAACTTGTGAATGTATTTTTTTTTAGTTCACATGAATGTGGGGGAAAGAATCTTGTCAATGTAATTTTTATATTTGTGAACAACTAAATGATTTTAATTGTCACATTTGTGGATGAATGTAAAACTTCTTGTCAATCTATTCGTAAATAATTGCTATCCAATGATTTTATCTGAGTCCTGGTATAAATTACTCTGAGATCTGCCAAATTAATCTGACTTCTTATTGAAATTATCTGAGTTCTGGATGAAATTATCTGAGTTCTGGATGAAATTATCTAAGTTCTGAATGAAATTATCTGAATTCTGAATGAATTTATCTAAGTTCTGACTGAAATTATCTGAAATCTGATTGAAATTATCTAAATTCCAACTGAAGTTATCTAAATTTTGAATCAAATTATCTGAGTTCTGAATGAAATTATCTAAGATCTGAATGAAATTATCTGAATTCTGATTTAAATTATCTGAGATCTGAATCAAATTATATGACTTTTGAGTGAAATTATCTGAATTCTGCTACATATTAAGCAAATTCCTGCGATCGCTCTCTCTAACTGTTGGTTCCAACTAATCTCAATTGTAATGCAATTTTAATATCAACTTTAAACACTCACTATATGAATTATACACATTGGAAACTAATTACTTATAAAAGTAACAAGAAGTAAAACTGCATTAAACGTAATGTCAATTTGACTTATTATTCATTAACCAGAGTGCATATTGTAATCTATATACAATATTAGACTTCAACTGAAGTCAACATCTAATTCAATGAACTCTCAAAGAATAGGCTCCTTGCACAATTTCTTATTGTGACTGCCAATCTGACCACATCGCCCACATTTTATTTGCCGTGTGATCTCCCCTCTTGACAAGATCCTCCTTTTTTTTGGCCTACCAGCTGGACGTTTAACCACAGGTGGGAGAATAATAGCTTCAGCAACTGTTGGCTCCGACATTCCAACAGTTGAAATTTGATAAATCTGCTCGTCGTATGATGCCCTAAATGTATGAGTGTGAAAATAGTGATCCACAAAAACATTCAGGTCCTTTCCACTCTTTTGAATCGCAGCACATGCATGGGCACACGGAAAACCATTGACTTGCCATTGATAACAAGAACATATTTGATTAAAAATGTCTACAGTCACTGACAGGTAAGAGTGAACATCATATACAGTTTCACTCGAACGGCTAACAGTCCACGTCCTTCCAAGCCGGATAGCAGCATCCAGCCTCTTATCCATGTCCGGGCAGATGACTGACTTCCATCTGCTAGAAACTTCTTTCCTATTAGCCATCTGATCCATTATTTGAACCCTTATTGTGTCAACCAACTTTGTAATTGGAAGACAGCGAGCTTCTCTAATCCATGAGTTGAAAGATTCAGCTGCATTCGAACACATCTGACCGTACCGCTGGCCCTTAAAATAAGCATTGCTCCATCTTTCATGAGGCAATCCACAGAGAAATCTGTCTATATTGGAACCACCTTCACGCCTCAATGACTGTAGCTTTGCATGGAAGGCAGCAATGGTGGGCGCATATGCACATTCCCGAAGCATCATAACCATTCTCTCTCTAAATTCATTAGTGAAACCACCTGACAACTTGTCCCTCAAATTTGCCTTCAAGTGTTGGAGGCAATATGCATGATGGGCAAAAGGAAATACCCTTGAAACACCCTCTATCAAGCCTGGATTTCTGTCAGAGATAAAAGTAATAGTGCGATCCGAAAAAATAACTCTCCTTAAGTTCTGCATAAACCATGTCCAATTGTCCTCTGTCTCTGAGTCCACCACCGCAAAAGCAAGGGGAAACAACCCTGTGGCATGAATAAATAAAATTTATATTTCAAATACTATTCAAAATATCAAAACATGGTAGTCATGAATAAAATAAGATGTCCATAATATCAGAAAAAAACAGCCTTACAACTTACCTTGATTTCCATTCTTCCCAGTTGCTGCCAACAAGTTTCCCTTGTATCTACCTTTCAAAAAAGTATTGTCCAAAAATAACAGAGGACGAACATGATTAAAACCAGCCATTGAAGCATAGAAACAAACAAATAGACGCTTGAAACACTTAGTTGATTGGTCATAATCTAGCACAAAAAGGCATCCTGGATTTACCTCCTCCGCCACCTTAATATACCAACAAAGATGGTCAAAAGATAGCGAGGAATCACCGTACAACTTATTTCTTGCCCTTTCGACGCCCCACCATGCATGATGATATGTAATGGTAAGCCCATAATTCGCCTTAAAGTGGTGCACAACATCAATCGGTCTGGTGAGCGGCTTTTCACGGATATGATCGATTATTAAATCTGCAACTGTCTCAGAATTCATACGGCTGTTTTTTGATGTTCGAACTGCTGCACCACATGTATGCTCATTGTTTAATGTCCTGATGCAAAAATGGCCAGTCGACTTCTTAATAGATGTATGAACATGCCATCTGCATCCCATTGAATGACTGCGAGAGCATTCAGTTGTCACCCTCACCTTATCATTTTTCACATATACAAATTCAAAACCAACCTCAATTGAATATCTATAAAGGACACTTCTAAAATCTGCAACACCACCCTCAAACCTCTGCCCGACTTCTCTAATACCACTTGCCCAGCCCGAAGACAGTAAAAGCTTCTCTTTGTGTGTACAAAACTGTGGAAGAAGATCTGTCTCTATATCTGTATTATCATACCCCCACTATTGCTAGGTCATCTTCAGGTAATTCATCAGAATTTTCTTCTTGATCACCATCCTCTGATTCCTGCGATTCTGATACAAAGACATCCACTCTTCCCAATCCCATTGAAGACGCCAACATAGACAAGCTCAGTAGATCCGAATCGCTGTCCAACAAGCACTTTGGGTGGCCAGGCAATTCGAAAGTCAAACAGACCATGTTCACTGAAAGATTCTTCCACTTGTTATAAAATTGACGCATCAGATCATCATACCTCATGCTCACACTAAAATGAATGACGGCAGTAAACATGCCATACTTACACAGAAGCAATAGCGGCTGTGACATCTATAAAATACAGAATTCAACAAATATCAAGTGTCATCAGCATTGAAAAAAGTATGCAGACTGTAAAACAGTCACATGTTCTGCATAAATTTATCTGGGTTTAAGCCAAATTTAAGTAACATTATCTGGATTTTCTCAAGAGAACTCAGATAAATTCATTACAGAACTCAGATAATATTTCCAGAACTCATATAATGTTGCATAAACTAAGTCTGTTTCAAATTCACATAAATTTCTCAAGAGAACTTAGATAATTTCATTACAGAACTCAGATAATATTTCCAGAACTCTAATAATGTTGCATAAACTAACAAAAAGTCTGTTTGAAACTCAGATAAATTTGATGTTATGGTTACATAACTTTGGTTACATGGCTTCTTTCACATTGCAGCACTCAACACAATTTCTAAGTAATGAAAAGAAAGAAACTAACTAATAACAATGGAAGATTAATCAGTTTCTAAAATCTAAATCTATTGATTTGTTCATGAATAACAATGGAAGTTTTTTAGATGAACTGAACTCATACAAATTGATTTGTTCATGAATAACAATACTATCGAAATCTATACACGACGAAATGACCATAAGAAACAAAAATATTTAGATCTACAAATCTAAATAAAAAAACATTGCATAATCACTGCTGTGAATGGAAGACCTCGCTTAACTAAAAAACGATAAAAATGCTTCTGCTTCCCAATCAATCAATCTACGAAACTATCATCCAATAACAACAGATCTGACAATGAGTATCAAATATACATATATATCTATAGATCTAGACATTTAAATAAGAAAAATTGCTTACTCTCTACTGTGTTTGGAAAACCTCGCCTACCTTAAAAAAGATGGTAGTCCTTCCCACAATTTGGATCTGAAACCTGCTACTCAGGAAAACAAACTACGAAACTGTAATACAATTAGAAGAGAACTGCTTGCCAAAACATTTGATCTGTAATCTGCTTCGCAAACAATGAATCTACAAAACTATGAGTCAGTCAATAGATCTATCTTCTCTCTCGTAAATTTTCTACATTCAGATTCAAGATCAGAATCGATTGCAGTTTGAATTTCAAAACACTATATTTTCGCTCAATTACAGGGGCATATCAGTAATAATTGATCACTTATGCTCTTAATTCCAAGCTAAACAAACGTGACACGTTGGGGACCACTACAAACACATGCTGCGACAGTTACAGAGGCAAATTAGTCTTAAAAAATGAAACTGTTTGGCTCTAGGGATGTCTGGCTGCAAACAGTCTAGCTGTTTGGACTACAACCCTTAAAAAGAATTTCCTTGGACTGCAGGCTGTATAGATTACATTCTAGGGATCTTTAGCTAATTACCTCTTTAATAAATATCAATCTGTTACTCTGCATACTTGGCCTTCATGTTGGCTGCATCCTAGCGACATGGACACTTTCAACAAAATTTGTTTTTCAATTTTGATTCAATCTGCAAAAAAAAAAAAAAAAAAAAAAAAAAAAAAAAAAAAAAAAAAAAAAAAAAAAAAGAGCAAGATTAACATATGATTAACAAAGTCATATGCACAACTTTTAGTGAAAAGCCATTAAGTCTTTGACAATGTTGACGATGACAATGATGTAGGGGATGACACTAAACCAAAAAGGGAACAGATGGAAACCATGGTTTTCACAAAGCCAAGCTATATACTGGTTTCAGCCTTCTGGATGCATGATTCATTAATTTTGTTGCTCTATACTGATATTTCTTATATTGGACTGAACTGCTAGAAACAACAACAAGAATCCCGTTCACGTCAGTCACACTAGCAAAACGCCCCATGCGTAGCACGGGCAATGTAATTCATAACATTAAATATATCATAAAAGTTTAGAAAAAAGTTCAAAAAACTTTAAAATTAGAAGTGCACATGTAAGTTTTCAGCCTACAAAAAAAAAAAAAAAAATCATCATTAGGATTAATACAATCATTAGTTGTACTAATTTTACAGCATGAGAATGGAAGAATGAGTGGCATCCATCTGATTTAATGTAATTTGATTGCAACTACTACATACTAATTGATTCATTTAAATATCACAAAATCAAAATAATGATATTGCATGAGAAGGGCGCATGGAATGCCTTCCAAACAATTAGAATATTGTTGTAGAGTTGATCGTTATAGTTAGGATTCAAGCATGTAAGTAAATAATTGTGATAAACATTAAATAGATAAAAATATATATGAATATAAGGATTTTTGTAGAATGAAATTGATCGCTCAATCCTAAAAAAATATAAAGACTTTATGCATGGCCAGCAAATCATAAAACTATAGGATTCAAGACATTTTGAACAAAAGATCACAAGTACAATATGTTTTGTAGAATGTCTGTGCATCTCCAGAGTTTCTTTTTTAAGCATAGATGCTCTGTAGAAGAGAAATGCTTGAGCTACTTAAGTGTTGGAGTTCAAGAGGACAGATGGGTAGCATGAGAAGCCATTCCAACCTTCTTAATCTATTGTGAGTAGATCAAGAACATAAATTTCTTTAAGATGAAAAAGTTAACTGGTAGATTGAATTCTGCCACCAACATAAATGTCAAAAACTCATTCTAGTAACCAAGATCCCCAAAGGAACTCTAATTTTGAACATTGTATAAAAATCCCTTTTAAATGAATTCAACATAGTATCAATAAAAATGCAAATAACATGAATGAAAAATTGGATTTTTCCCTTCAAATAACCTGTCTTGGTATCAGGAAAAACTTCTACTCTGGTCTTTTTTTTTTAGAAATTCCGACTGTGTTTGGGTTCCATAAAATGATCAAAAAGGGATAAAAAAAAATAAAATAATATCCTCTTCAAAAATGACCTTTATTCCACTCTTTCAAATAATCAGTGTATGTTTGATAAGTAGAGTTTTGATGTAAATTCACACTATTTGGAATTTCAAATTCCTTTCAGACCATGCCACCCCGTATTCTATGAATTCTATTTTAGTCAAGAAGTTTCTAAAATCATCATGATTTCTACGAAAATAGCATGCTCCAAAAGAATGGAATATCAAGCCATTTTACTCACTGGCAATGAATGTTTGCATATAAAGAAATTGAACTATATAAAGAGAGAAACGGTACAAAGAAAAAAAAAGAATCCGTTACTGTTATTTCAGATTTTAGAATTAATCAAAATAATTGATACAAGGAAAGAACAATTCATCAAGGTTTTAGGGAACATTTTTTTCTTTTCTTTTTTTTTTTTTTTTTTAGAAACTCATCACCGAGTTATAAATTTGTAACGAAATCACCAAAAGAAAATCCCATGGAATCTTGTGGGTCAACACACCCAGCCATGGAATTTTTCTCTCTGTCTCATGGAAATAAAAAAAAAGGAAAGAATAAGAATGAAAAAAGAAAAGAAAAAGACATGGAGGAGGAGAGGAAACCTAGCAAATTAACATCAAAATGATCAAATCGACCATAAAAAATAGAAAAATGCCAAAGCAATAGATCATGAAGAAAACCTAGTAGCTTAACCTCATATTAACGTTTTATAACAAAAAAAAAAAAAAAAAAAAAACGCACTCCTAAAAATTAGGTTTTTACAATCATTATCACCATTTAATTAATTTTGAAATTTTTTTAACAACAATTACGTGGTCCAATGGTTAGTGTGGGTTACTTAAATTTTAAATAATTTCAAATAGAGGATTAACCACTTCTTGACAATTGAACAAACTATAAAAATAAAAAATAAATAAATAAGTAAATAGATAAATAAATAAAATTGAAACATCTAGAGAATAGATGCATAGATTTGCACCAAATAGATGAAATGTCATAAAATACAGAACACATGCGAGACTAAGACAATGTACAAGTTTATTGAAAAGCATATTGTAATATCCTTGACAACGTATTTTGAACTGACATATTGATCCAGAGACTATTTTAACTGTCAAAAAAAAAAAAAAAAGGAAAAAAGGAAATACATTGATCAAAACCATGAGGTTGTATAAAAAAAGTTTCTCAGACCCACCCCTTGCCATCAACATTAACATATTACTTTAGATGCAATATTAGTTTATTCTGATATAATGTAATGTTTTGTTACCTTTGGAATTTTTTTTTTGTTGAATAAGATACAAACTTCTTTTATTATTCATGTAGAAATTTCATCATATAGTTGGTATGCATAAACTAATATAAACAAGAACGATTTTATTCAATGAACAAAGACGTGCATACATGATACGGATCAAATTCATGTGCTACATGAGAGATCCAACAGAAAAAAAACAACAACATTTGAATGCAAAAGTCATCAAATCACATGACACTGGGATATAATAACTAAAGCAAATGTAAATTTTGCCCACAATAACAATTAAATCTTTAAATAAAACATCAAGTCCACAACCAAATCGCATAAATTCAACATATCTGCAATAAAGGTCTTCATTATCCACCTTCCAAAAGAGAGGCCCCCAAAACATAAGGCACAAAGACAGAAGGTTTGTACGTCTGCATTGTAGAGAAAAGAAAAGAAGATGAAGAGTTGCAGACGTCTGCACTTTAGAGAAATAATAGAAGATGAAGAGTTGCGGACGCTTTAGAAAACCGTTACAGAAGAGTTAAAAGGGAATGGGGAGAAACTTGAGGAGAGAAAGTTTAATTTAAGATGGAAACCCAAAAGTTACAAAACCACTATTTTGGAGTAGTCAAAATACATTCCCCACGGTCAAAAATTCAATTGGGACTAAATTCTAATTGAATTCAGTTTGCCTTCATCGACTTAGGAAAAGATATTTTGATAATAGCATGTGCTAGAAAAAAGATCAATACTCTTACGATGGTTGGATCAGTGGATGGACAAAACATGACCTTACCTATAACTCTGACTCATAACCAACCACATTTGACACAATAATTGATACATATTATATTAGAGAGTGATACCAAAGTTTGAGATATTCGATCAAATTGAGTTGAGATAAATCAAAATGTTCAAACTTAAGTTGGAATTCGGATCAAAATAATTCTAAATGAGAAATAATGAGAAATTAAGTTGAAACTAATTCTAAATGAGAATAATAAGAAAATTAAGTTGAAACTGATACAAAGTTAACCTTATATCGTATGTGAAATAAGAAATTACTACACATTTATGACGAACATTGCCAAAATTCTAAAAAAATTTCTTATACATTTAACAATAGGCCTGTGACATAAGAAAAACTACAAAGCCTTGATCTACGATAAATTTGTTTAAACCTAATTATATATATATGGAAAGCCACTATTTCTAATTGAGAAATTAGTGATTGCATGTAATTGATTTGACTCTAACAATCTCTCCACGTTCCGCAAACTACCCACCACCCCCAAATCTTGGTTCCGTTTTCTACCCACTTAATTGCAATTAAGTTCGATGATGTTAAATAGGAAGCGTGATGCATGGATTTACATTCTGGAGCAACGAATTGTTCTTCTTAAGCATTTAGATCTCTCCCAACGAATCATATTCTCAAGAAGAATTTTTGTTCATGAACGAGGTCGAGCTCTGTCCTATCGATCGTTGCCCTTCCTCTCCCCAAGCCCAAAAGTTTCTCCCTTCCGTTGCAAAGTTTACCAGATCCCTTAAACCCTCTTTTCTCAAACCCTTTCTTTTCGAGGAGCTCTTACTTTTGTTTCCTCTCTCCCTAACCAGAAGGCCTCGATGGAGATGGTCGCTGCTGAATTGGGTGGACGACGACTGCTTCCAAAGCATCAACACCAAATTCCAGTCCATTAATCGAATCATACGCTAAGATTGTTTGTTTCTTGATTTGATGTGTTTTCTAGTTTCTTGCTTTTGATTCTGTTCAGATCCATTTCTAATTTGTGAATGAGGAAATAAGATGATGCTCCTTGTACTTGGCATAGATGTGCTCCATCGATCGAATCGTAAACTGAGATGGTTCTTGGAATTTATATGAGTTTTTCATTTGTGTTGCTACTTTTGAATCTGCATTTGCAGAGTTCCTGTTTAGATATTTCATCGGAGTTATGAATGAGATAATTCTATATGCTCTAATCCAAACCGTCCAAAACTGTTTGGTGATCCAAGCGTCATGTAGGCAATTACCTACTATAATCTTACTAATTGATGGTAGCCATATCAATATGGAACTGAGAAGGAACTGTTAATAACCAACATAATGATTAAAGCATGTTCACATTTGCTGACGATAGGGCTTTCATGCTTAGGATATAGTTCATTACTTCATGATCAAAGGTTGTAAGTGCACGTGTTCGTTTCAGATATTTAATCAAACATGCATTTTATAACTTATCACAATAAGAACCCACCTTGTTCTATACTCGTAAACCCTTGTACAAGTCTCTCTGTAAACCTAATTACTTTCTTCTATAATGAATTTGAAAGAGGGGAAGAAATTAAGGTGTATTCCTTGCGTTTTTTTTAATTTGTTTTTTTTATCTTAACAGATTGTATTGTACATTGAATCGATTAATAATTTGACGGATCAAGTGTACTTCAATCGCAATTGGTGGCTGTTGCAGGAACGTGTGAGAGGATTGTCAAAATCAGTGGATGCAAATTTAGCTGATTTGTGAAATTTAAAATCACTTTGTATTCAAACTATCAACATAAAAGCTGTTGTGAAAAAATATATTAATAGTAATAATCTTATCAATTTTATCACAAATGGGATGAGTTAAGCAAACCCCAACTACAACCCGCTTTGAACTCTATTCGGGTCAGAGTCTAGAAACCCATATCTATTCTAAACTCGATCAATACACCAACCCACTACCAATAATAAAATACCATATTCTGAGGTTTCTTATAATTTTTTTCTTCTCAATATTTATTTATACGAAGATTTATTTTCTAATTTTCTTAGGTTTGTTTTTTTTTTTTTTTTTTATGAAAATTTTGGCATAAAGTATTATTTACACTTTGCAATGCATATTTCTTCAAGAAAGTCTATTTTCTATTATTCTATGTCACTCATACATAGCATCCTCCCCATCGATGCTTTAATAGTAGTATAAATTATTATTTTTTTAAAGATATTGAATTAGTTTATATTAAACATAAACATCTAACAATTAAAATCATTCTTTATTGCTTCATAAATCAATTTTTAAATGTCTTTTGTATGACTTCTCATGCCCTTCTAACACGGGGGCATTTTGCTAGTAAATAACTGATAGGCAAAGAATCCTAAGTAAGTTTGTGGCTCATAAAAGAAAAGCAAGATTAAATATTCAGGAAATTAAGTTTCAGGAAATCATTGAACTGGACCAGATACACAGTTCTCAATGGATCAGTCAACTAACAAATGATGACTCAATAGGTATTAGCTCAATAACTAACGATATAGCCAAATAGGATGAGGTCCATGGATGGTTACAATATAAAGCCACCCTTGGAAAAAGAGTAGAATAATAATACTAAAAACATGAAGTTGATTTTAAGAGCACCAACACTTATCTTACTTTATATATCTTTTAATAGTCTTATTAATAAAATGTTATCAGCGGCCAGCTCTCCTAAGCTGAAGCGTTACCTTATCCTAAGTTGAAACGTGCTAGTTCCACAAATCAAGTCCATTATCGTTGTTTTTTTGCATGATGTTGTCTCTAAAATCAGATAAATCCAATAGAACTGGCATTTTTTCAATTCCATCATGCAAGAACAGTATAATGACTTTGATTTATAGGACCAGC
>QPKB01000003.1:33994442-34012871 GCA_003546025.1 Camphora micrantha | reverse complement strand
TTTAAAGAAACATTAATAAAAAATGTAGAATAATTGAGCACTATGTCAATTGCATTTGCAGGGCGCTCGTTTGGGGAGGTGAGGGCGCACATGCTGTTTCTTATGAGGACATAATTGCAGTTCTCAGCAGAGCAGAAATGTCAAGCACCGTAAGCATCACAACACAAAAACATTGACAAACTATTGCTTCATTTTACAAAACATAAAATATGGTTGTGTTTCACACTAGATGCCTAACATTATCTATTCGGAATTGAACGGGTTATTGACTGCTACGCTGAGATGCTGTATAGAGAACAGGAAGAAATCCAGGAGCAACTCAAGATTGTCCATGGGGAAGAAATGCTGCCTCGAGAAAAAGCATACTTCATAACAAGTTTATGCTGGGTAAGAGATAATAAATGTGCTAACCATGTCACCATATACTTTATTTTAATATATAATAACCAGTAACTAAACAAATCTTAATGTAGAAATTTGTTACTTCATCATCATCGGAAATGAGGGAAAAGATTCTGCACCCTCAGATCTCCCCAAGTAGAACTGCAAACCACAGATTCGTGCTTTTCCCCATGAATTCAAATGGAAAAAAAAAGATGCTGAGCCTTTCCACTGGACACTGTTGGTGCTTGATCAGAAAGAAGGAGATTGGCTACATTACAACTCCTTACGACCAAGATCAGCTAAAAAGTCGATCATTCTTCGAGGATGCCGAATTTGGTATGTCTCATTGACTTAGGCATTATTTATATATTGTCCATTTTATAAACAAAACCAAACCAAATACAATTTTTTTTTCCCTCAGAAACAATATGAGAACTACAACTATCAACGTTGAAGACACACAGCCATATGGAGCTCCATTGGTAAGCGTGGATGACGCCCCACAACAGAAAATGGGCTCGTAAGTGTAATTGTACAACTACACTAATTTAATTGAATTGACAATGACTTATTTACCATCAACTAACATAGCATGTCCTGTTCAGGGTTGATTGTGAGTTATCGTTTGTTATCTTATGAAGCAACTTACACACATCAAATAATTGTTCAAAGCTGCCACAGCACGTCATTGATGGATTAAGGGCAGAGATAGCAAGCAAGTTCCTAAATGACAAACGCAGCTGGACAATTGAAAACTTCCATGCCAGGAAACAAACTTATGATGATGATTTCGAACAGCAATGACAAATACAGCCATTGCAGAAACAAGTTGTTGGAGAAACATTTTAGTGAAACATTGTATATGAAAGTGCCAAAACAACAAACTTGTGAATGTATTTTTTTTTTTGGTTCACATGAATGTGGGGAAGAATCCTGTCAATGTAATTTTTACATTTGTGAACAACTGAATGATTTTAATTGTCACATTTGTGGATGAATGTAAAACTTCTTGTCAATCTATTCGTAAATAATTGCTATCCAATGATTTTATCTGAGTCCTGGTATAAATTACTGCTGAGATCGCCAAATAATCTGACTCTACTATTGAAATTATCTGAGTCTGAATGAAATATCTAGTGCTGGATGAAATTACTAAGTCTTGAATGAAATATCTGAATTCGTGAATGAATTCATCTAAGTCGACTGAAATTATCGAAATCTGATTGAAATTATCTAAATTCCAACTGAACGTTATCTAAATTTGAATCAAATTTATCTGATTCTGAAGAAATTAATCTAGATCATGAAATTACTGAATCCTGATTAAATTAATCTGAGATCTGAATCAATATATATACTTTTGAGTGAAATTAATCTGAATCTGCTACAATATAAGCAAATTCCTGCGATCGCTCTCTCAACTGTTGGTATCCACTAATCTCAATTGTAATGCAATTTAATATCAACTTAAACACCACTAAATAATTAACACATGGAACACTTACTAAAAAGTAACAAGAAGTAAAACTGCATTAAACGTAACTGTCAATCTTACTCTAATTCATTAACAATCAGAGTGGCAATAGTAACTATATACAATATTAGACTTCAACTGAAGTCACATCAATCCATGAACTCTCAAGAATAGGCTCCTGCAACAATTCTATTGTGACGCCAATACTGAACCACATCGCCCACATTTTATTGCCAGTGGATCTCCCTCTGACAAGATCCTCCTTTTTTTGGCCTACCAGCTGGGAAGTTAAACCACAGGTGGAGAATAATAGCTCAGCAACTGTTGCTCCGACATCCAACAGTTGAAATTTGATAAATCTGCTCGTCGTATGATGCCTAAATGTATGCAGTGTGAAATAGTGATCCACAAAAACATTCAGGTCCTTTCCACTTTTGAATCGCAGCACATGCATGGGCACACGGAACCATTGACTTGCCATTGATAATCAAGAAACATATTTGATTAAAAATGTCTACAGTCACTGACAGGTAAGAGTGAACATCATATACAGTTTCACTCGAACGGCTAACAGTCCACGTCCTTCCAAGCCGGATAGCAGCATCCAGCCTCTTATCCATGTCCGGGCAGATGACTGACTTCCATCTGCTAGAAACTTCTTTCCTATTAGCCCATCTGATCCATTATTTGAACCCTTATGTGTCAACCAACTTTGTAATGGAAAGACAGCGAGCTTCTCTAATCCATGAGTTGAAAGATTCAGCTGCATTCGAACACATCTGACCGTACCGCTGGCCCTTAAAATAAGCATTGCTCCATCTTTCATGAGGCAATCCACAGAGAAATCTGTCTATATTGGAACCACCTTCACGCCTCAATGACTGTAGCTTTGCATGGAAGGCAGCAATGGTGGGCGCATATGCACATTCCCGAAGCATCATAACCATTCTCTCTCTAAATTCATTAGTGAAACCACCTGACAACTTGTCCCTCAAATTTGCCTTCAAGTGTTGGAGGCAATATGCATGATGGGCAAAAGGAAATACCCTTGAAACACCCTCTATCAAGCCTGGATTTCTGTCAGAGATAAAAGTAAATAGTGCGATCCGAAAAAATAACTCTCCTAAGTTCTGCATAAACCATGTCCAATTGTCCTCTGTCTCTGAGTCCACCACCGCAAAAGCAAGGGGAAACAACCCTGTGGCATGAATAAATAAAATTTATATTTCAAAATACTATTCAAAATATAAAACATGGTAGTCATGAAATAAAATAATGATGTCCATAATATCAGAAAAAAACAGCCTTACAACTTACCTTGATTTCCATTCTTCCCAGTTGCTTGCCAACAAGTTTCCCTTGTATCTAACTTTCAAAAAAGTATTGTCCAAAAATAACAAGAGGACGAACATGATTTAACCAGCCATTGAAGCATAGAAACAAACAAATAGACGCTGAAAACACTTAGTTGATTGGTCATAATCTAGCAACAAAAAGGCATCCTGGATTTACCTCCTCCGCCACCTAAATAATAACCAACAAAGATGGTCAAAAGATAGCGAGGAATCACCGTACAACTTATTTCTTGCCTTTTCGACGCCCCACCATGCATGATGATATGTAATGGTAAGAGCCCATAATTCGCCTTAAAGTGGTGCACAACATCAATCGGTCTGGTGAGCGGCTTTTCACGGATATGATCGATTATAAATCTGCAACTGTCTCAGAATTCATACGGCTGTTTTTTGATGTTCGAACTGCTGCACCACATGTATGCTCATTGTTTAAATGTCCTGATGCAAAAATGGCCAGTCGACTTCTTAATAGATGTATGAACATGCCATCTGCATCCCATTGAATGACTGCGAGAGCATTCAGTTGTCACCCTCACCTTATCATTTTTCACATATACAAATTCAAAACCAACCTCAATTGAATATCTATAAAGGACACTTCTAAAATCTGCAACAACCACCCTCAAACCTCTGCCCGACTTCTCTAATACCATTGCCCAGCCCGAAAGACAGTAAAAGGCTTTCTCTTTGTGTGTACAAAACTGTGGAAGAAGATCTGTCTCTATATCTGTATTATCATACCCCCACTATTGCTAGGTCATCTTCAGGTAATTCATCAGAATTTTCTTCTTGATCACCATCCTCTGATTCCTGCGATTCTGATACAAAGACATCCACTCTTCCCAATCCCATTGAAGACGCCAACATAGACAAGCTCAGTAGATCCGAATCGCTGTCCAACAAGCACTTTGGGTGGCCAGGCAATTCGAAAGTCAAACAGACCATGTTCACTGAAAGATTCTTCCACTTGTTATAAAATTGACGCATCAGATCATCATACCTCATGCTCACACTAAAATGAATGACGGCAGTAAACATGCCATACTTACACAGAAGCAATAGCGGCTGTGACATCTATAAAATACAGAATTCAACAAATATCAAGTGTCATCAGCATTGAAAAAAGTATGCAGACTGTAAAACAGTCACATGTTCTGCATAAATTTATCTGGGTTTAAGCCAAATTTAAGTAACATTATCTGGATTTTCTCAAGAGAACTCAGATAAATTCATTACAGAACTCAGATAATATTTCCAGAACTCATATAATGTTGCATAAACTAAGTCTGTTTCAAATTCACATAAATTTCTCAAGAGAACTTAGATAATTTCATTACAGAACTCAGATAATATTTCCAGAACTCTAATAATGTTGCATAAACTAACAAAAAGTCTGTTTGAAACTCAGATAAATTTGATGTTATGGTTACATAACTTTGGTTACATGGCTTCTTTCACATTGCAGCACTCAACACAATTTCTAAGTAATGAAAAGAAAGAAACTAACTAATAACAATGGAAGATTAATCAGTTTCTAAAATCTAAATCTATTGATTTGTTCATGAATAACAATGGAAGTTTTTTAGATGAACTGAACTCATACAAATTGATTTGTTCATGAATAACAATACTATCGAAATCTATACACGACGAAATGACCATAAGAAACAAAAATATTTAGATCTACAAATCTAAATAAAAAAACATTGCATAATCACTGCTGTGAATGGAAGACCTCGCTTAACTAAAAAACGATAAAAATGCTTCTGCTTCCCAATCAATCAATCTACGAAACTATCATCCAATAACAACAGATCTGACAATGAGTATCAAATATACATATATATCTATAGATCTAGACATTTAAATAAGAAAAATTGCTTACTCTCTACTGTGTTTGGAAAACCTCGCCTACCTTAAAAAAGATGGTAGTCCTTCCCACAATTTGGATCTGAAACCTGCTACTCAGGAAAACAAACTACGAAACTGTAATACAATTAGAAGAGAACTGCTTGCCAAAACATTTGATCTGTAATCTGCTTCGCAAACAATGAATCTACAAAACTATGAGTCAGTCAATAGATCTATCTTCTCTCTCGTAAATTTTCTACATTCAGATTCAAGATCAGAATCGATTGCAGTTTGAATTTCAAAACACTATATTTTCGCTCAATTACAGGGGCATATCAGTAATAATTGATCACTTATGCTCTTAATTCCAAGCTAAACAAACGTGACACGTTGGGGACCACTACAAACACATGCTGCGACAGTTACAGAGGCAAATTAGTCTTAAAAAATGAAACTGTTTGGCTCTAGGGATGTCTGGCTGCAAACAGTCTAGCTGTTTGGACTACAACCCTTAAAAAGAATTTCCTTGGACTGCAGGCTGTATAGATTACATTCTAGGGATCTTTAGCTAATTACCTCTTTAATAAATATCAATCTGTTACTCTGCATACTTGGCCTTCATGTTGGCTGCATCCTAGCGACATGGACACTTTCAACAAAATTTGTTTTTCAATTTTGATTCAATCTGCAAAAAAAAAAAAAAAAAAAAAAAAAAAAAAAAAAAAAAAAAAAAAAAGAGCAAGATTAACATATGATTAACAAAGTCATATGCACAACTTTTAGTGAAAAGCCATTAAGTCTTTGACAATGTTGACGATGACAATGATGTAGGGGATGACACTAAACCAAAAAGGGAACAGATGGAAACCATGGTTTTCACAAAGCCAAGCTATATACTGGTTTCAGCCTTCTGGGATGCATGATTCATTAATTTTGTTGCTCTATACTGATATTTCTTATATTGGACTGAACTGCTAGAAACAACAACAAGAATCCCGTTCACGTCAGTCACACTAGCAAAACGCCCCATGCGTAGCACGGGCAATGTAATTCATAACATTAAATATATCATAAAAGTTTAGAAAAAGTTCAAAAAACTTTAAAATTAGAAGTGCACATGTAAGTTTTCAGCCTACAAAAAAAAAAAAAAAATCATCATTAGGATTAATACAATCATTAGTTGTACTAATTTTACAGCATGAGAATGGAAGAATGAGTGGCATCCATCTGATTTAATGTAATTTGATTGCAACTACTACATACTAATTGATTCATTTAAATATCACAAAATCAAAATAATGATATTGCATGAGAAGGGCGCATGGAATGCCTTCCAAACAATTAGAATATTGTTGTAGAGTTGATCGTTATAGTTAGGATTCAAGCATGTAAGTAAATAATTGTGATAAACATTAAATAGATAAAAATATATATGAATATAAGGATTTTGTAGAATGAAATTGATCGCTCAATCCTAAAAAATATAAAGACTTTATGCATGGCCAGCAAATCATAAAACTATAGGATTCAAGACATTTTGAACAAAAGATCACAAGTACAATATGTTTTGTAGAATGTCTGTGCATCTCCAGAGTTTCTTTTTTAAGCATAGATGCTCTGTAGAAGAGAAATGCTTGAGCTACTTAAGTGTTGGAGTTCAAGAGGACAGATGGGTAGCATGAGAAGCCATTCCAACCTTCTTAATCTATTGTGAGTAGATCAAGAACATAAATTTCTTTAAGATGAAAAAGTTAACTGGTAGATTGAATTCTGCCACCAACATAAATGTCAAAAACTCATTCTAGTAACCAAGATCCCCAAAGGAACTCTAATTTTGAACATTGTATAAAAATCCCTTTTAAATGAATTCAACATAGTATCAATAAAAATGCAAATAACATGAATGAAAAATTGGATTTTTCCCTTCAAATAACCTGTCTTGGTATCAGGAAAAACTTCTACTCTGGTCTTTTTTTTTTTAGAAATTCCGACTGTGTTTGGGTTCCATAAAATGATCAAAAAGGGATAAAAAAAATAAAATAATATCCTCTTCAAAAATGACCTTTATTCCACTCTTTCAAATAATCAGTGTATGTTTGATAAGTAGAGTTTTGATGTAAATTCACACTATTTGGAATTTCAAATTCCTTTCAGACCATGCCACCCCGTATTCTATGAATTCTATTTTAGTCAAAGAAGTTTCTAAAATCATCATGATTTTCTACGAAAATAGCATGCTCCAAAAGAATGGAATATCAAGCCATTTTACTCACTGGCAATGAATGTTTGCATATAAAGAAATTGAACATATATAAAGAGAGAAACGGTACAAAGAAAAAAAAAAGAATCCGTTACTGTTATTTCAGATTTTAGAATTAATCAAAATAATTGATACAAGGAAAGAACAATTCATCAAGGTTTTAGGGAACATTTTTTTCTTTTTTTTTTTTTTTTTTTTTTTAGAAACTCATCACCGAGTTATAAATTTGTAACAGAAATCACCAAAAGAAAATCCCATGGAAATCTTGTGGGTCAACACACCCAGCCATGGAATTTTTCTCTCTGTCTCATGGAAATAAAAAAGAAAAGGAAAGAATAAGAATGAAAAAAGAAAAGAAAAAGACATGGAGGAGGAGAGGAAACCTAGCAAATTAACCATCAAAATGATCAAATCGACCATAAAAAATAGAAAATGCAAAGCAATAGATCATGAAGAAACCCTAGTAGCTTAACCTATATTAACGTTTCATAAAAAAAAAAAAAAAAAAAAAAAAAAAAAAAAAAAAAAAATCCTAAAAAATTAGGTTTTTACAATCATTATCACCATTTAATTAATTTTGAAATTTTTTAACCAACAATTACGTGGTCCAATGGTTAGTGTGGGTTTACTTAAATTTTAAATAATTTCAAATAGAGGATTTACCACTTCTTGACAATTGAACAAACTATAAAAATAAAAAATAAATAAATAAGTAAATAGATAAATAAATAAAATTGAACATCTAGAGAATAGATGCATAGATTTTGCACCAAATAGATGAAATGTCATAAAATACAGAACACATGCGAGACTAAGACAATGTACAAGTTTATTGAAAAGCATATTGTAATATCCTTGACAACGTATTTGAACTAGGACAATATTGATCCAAGAGACTATTTTAACTGTCAAAAAAAAAAAAAAAAAAAGGAAAAAAGGAAATACATTGATCAAAACCATGAAGGTTGTATAAAAAAAGTTTCTCAGACCCACCCCTTGCCATCAACATTAACATATTACTTTAGATGCAATATTAGTTAATTCTGATATAAATGTAATGTTTTGTTACCTTTGGAAATTTTTTTTTTGTTGAATAAGATACAAACTTCTTTTATTATTCATGTAGAAATTTCATCATATAGTTGGTATGCATAAACTAATATAAACAAGAACGAATTTTATTCAATGAACAAAGACGTGCATACATGATACGGATCAAATTCATGTGCTACATGAGAGATCCAACAGAAAAAAAACAACAACATTTGAATGCAAAAGTCATCAAATCATCATGACACTGGGATATAATAACTAAAGCAAATGTAAATTTTGCCACAAATAACAATTAATCTTTAAATAAAACATCAAGTCCACAACCAAATCGCATAAATTCAACATATCTGCAAATAAAGGTTCTTCATTATCCACCTTCCAAAAGAGAGGCCCCCAAAACATAAGGCACAAAGACAGAAGGTTTGTACGTCTGCATTGTAGAGAAAAGAAAAGAAGATGAAGAGTTGCAGACGTCTGCACTTTAGAGAAATAATAGAAGATGAAGAGTTGCGGACGCTTTAGAAAACCGTTACAGAAGAGTTAAAAGGGAATGGGGAGAAACTTGAGGAGAGAAAGTTTAATTTAAGATGGAAACCCAAAAGTTACAAAACCACTATTTTGGAGTAGTCAAAATACATTCCCCACGGTCAAAATCAATTGGGACTAAATTCTAATTGAATTCAGTTTGCTTCATCGACTTAGGAAAAAGATATTTTGATAATAGCATGTGCTAGAAAAAAGATCAATACTCTTACGATGGTTGGATCAGTGGATGGACAAAACATGACCTTACCTATAACTCTGACTCATAACCAACCCACATTTGACACAATAATTGATACATATTATATTAGAGAGTGATACCAAAGTTTGAGATATTCGATCAAAATTGAGATTGAGATAAAATCAAAATGTTCAAACTTAAAGTTGGAATTCGGATCAAAATAATTCTAAATGAGAATAATGAGAAATTAAGTTGAAACTAATTCTAAATGAGAATAATAAGAAATTAAGTTGAAACTGATACAAAGTTAACCTTATATCGTATGTGAAATAAGAAATTACTACACATTTATGACGAACATTGCCAAAATTCTAAAAAAAATCTTCTTTATACATTTAACAATAGGCCTGTTGACATAAGAAAAACTACAAAGCCTTGATCTACGATAAAATTTGTTTAAACCTAATTTATATATATGAAAGCCACTATTTCTAATTGAGAAATTAGTGATTGCATGTAATTGATTTTGACTCTAACAATGCTCTCCACGTTCCGCAAACTACCCCACCACCCCCCAAATCTTGGTTCCGTTTTCTACCCACTTAATTGCAATTAAGTTCGATGATGTTAAATAGGAAGCGTGATGCATGGATTTACATTCTGGAGCAACGAATTGTTCTTCTTAAGCATTTAGATCTCTCCCAACGAATCATATTCTCAAGAAGGAATTTTTGTTCATGAACGAGGTCGAGCTCTGTCCTATCGATCGTTGCCCTTCCCTCTCCCCAAGCCCAAAAGTTTCTCCCTTCCGTTGCAAAGTTTACCAGATCCCTTAAACCCTCTTTTCTCAAAACCCTTTCTTTTCGAGGAGCTCTTACTTTTGTTTCCTCTCTCCCTAACCAGAAGGCCTCGATGGAAGATGGTCGCTGCTGAATTGGGTGGACGACGACTGCTTCCAAAGCATCAACACCAAATTTCCAGTCCATTAATCGAATCATACGCTAAGATTGTTGTTTCTTGATTTGATGTGTTTTCTAGTTTCTTGCTTTTGATTCTGTTCAGATCCATTTCTAATTTTGTGAATGAGGAAATAAGATGATGCTCCTTGTACTTGGCATAGATGTGCTCCATCGATCGAATCGTAAACTGAGATGGTTCTTGGAATTTATATGAGTTTTTCATTTGTGTTGCTACTTTTGAATCTGCATTTGCAGAGTTCCTGTTTAGATATTTCATCGGAGTTTATGAATGAGATAATTCTATATGCTCTAATCCAAACCGTCCAAAACTGTTTGGTGATCCAAGCGTCATTGTAGGCATTACCTACTATAATCTTACTAATTGATGGTAGCCATATCAATATGGAACTGAGAAGGAACGTGTTAATAACCACATAATTGATTAAAGCATGTTCACATTTGCTGACGATAGGGCTTTCATGCTTAGGATATAGTTCATTACTTCTTGATCAAAGGTTGTAAGTGCACGTGTTCTTTCAGATATTTAATCAAACATGCATTTTATAACTTATCACAATAAGAAACCCACCTTGTCATACTCGTGAAACCCTTGTACAAGTCTCTCTGTAACCTAATTACTTCTTCTATAATGAATTTGGAAAGAGGGGAAGAAAATTAAGGTGTGATTCCTTGGTTTTTTTTAATTTGTTTTTTTTATCTTAACAGATTGTATTTGTTAAATCTTGAAGTCGATTAATAACATTTGACGGATCAAGTTGTACTTCAATCGCAATTGGTGGCTGTTGCAGGAACGTGGAGAGGGATTGTCAAAATCAGTTGGATGCAATTTGCTGATTTGTGAAATTAAAATCACTTTGTATTCAAACTATCAACATAAAAGTCTGTTGTGAAAAAATATATTAATAGTAATAATCTTATCAATTTTATCAACAAATGGGATGAGTTAAGCAAACCCAAAACTACAACCCGCTTTGAACTCTATTCGGGTCAGAGTCTAGAAACCCATATCTATTCTAAACTCGACTCAATAACTACCAACCCACTTCCAATAATAAAATACCATATTTGAGGTTTCTTATAATTTTTTTCTTCTCAATATTATTTATACGAAGATTTCATTTTCTAATTTTCTTAGGTTTTTTTTTTTTTTTTTTTTTTTTTGAAAATTTTGGCATAAAGTATTTATTTACATTTGCAATTGCATATTTCTTCAAGAAAGTCTGATTTTTCTATATTTCGTAATTGTCACTCATGACATAGCATCCTCCCCCATCGATGCTTATAACTTAGTAGTTATAAAGTTATTATTTTTTTAAAGATATTTGAATTTAGTTTTATATAACATAAACATCTAAAATTAAAATCAGTTCTTTATTGCTTTCATAAAATCAATTTTATTAAATGATCTTTTTGTATGACTTCTATTGCCCGTTCTAAGCACGGGGGCATTTTGCTAGTAAATAACTGATAGGCCAAGAATCCCTAAGTTTGGCTCATAAAAAGAAAAGCAAGATAAATATTCAGAAATTAAGTTTCAGGAATCATTGAACTTGGACCAGATTACATCAGTTCTCAATGGATCAGGTCAAATAACCAATGATGAATCAATAGGCTAATAGCTCAAACTAACGATATAGCTCAAATAGGTGGGTCCCATGCATGGTACAACTATAAGCCCACCCTTGGAAAAGAGTAGAATAAGACTAAACACATGAAGTTTGATTTTAAAGAGCACCACACTTATCTTACTTTTATATATCTTTTAATAGTCTTATTATATAAAATATAGGGGCCAGCTCTCCTAAGCTGAAGCTTACCTTATCCTAAGTTGAAACAGTGCTAGTTCCACAAATCAAAGTCCATTATCGTTGTTTTTTTGCATGATGATTGTCTCTAAAATCAAGATAAATCCAATCAGAACTGGATTTTTCAATTCCATCATGCAAGAAACAGATATAATCGACTTTGATTTATAGGACCAGCACTATTCCAACTTAGGATAATATAAGTTTTACCTTAGGAGAGCCCTGCTCAAAATATAATAGCACAGATGGTAAAAGTTGTTGTATACTATTCTAAAGGTTATGTGTTCGGCTCCGATCTAATGCAAAAACTAAAATCCAATCTCACATAGCTCCATGTAGAATTAATCAGATAATTCGAGTCTCCATCCCATTAATAAAGATGTTTTTGGTTAAATTGTGTATCTTATCTGGGTCGGGTTGGGTCGGGCTTTGGCATCTCTACTATTGAATCCAACCCTGGCCCATATGTTAAACCTACATAGATTTAGGGCTTTTTTGGTATCTCTACTCTTTTTTTTATAGATTCATCTAAAATAGAGCCATTAAAAAAAGAGCCATAAAAAAAAGAGGCTAGAATAAAAAAAAACGCGTTTGGTAACGATTGAATCTATTTTAAAGACCTCGCCTCTATATTTTAAGACTCAAAAGCTCTATTTCTCATCTGCCTACTTTTGGAGTATTTGGATTTTAGAAGATTTGCCTCTAAATGTCTAAACTGGACAGAGTTTAGAATCTTGTGCCAAACGCTCTAATTGTTCAAACCTCTGTTTAATTTAGACATTCAGAGAAATAGAGGCTTGAAATAGAGATGCCAAACATGCACTTAAGGTCCAAGTTGTTGGAAATTTATACTAAAAACATACTTTATGTATTTGTCTTTGACTGATTTATTTTTAGTATATTTTGTATTCTCATCTAACTGAGATTTTGTGTGGGCAAATGGTTGCATTATTATGCATGTGAGTGTCTTTTATTCTATAAAGTAGACAAGTTGGTGTGTAGATTTTTACTTATACACGGAAGACTTATTTGTAGGTTTGATCGTCAACCCCACGTGCAATGCCGTGATTGTAGTAATAACTTGGTGAAGTCCGAGGTCAATCCACAGGGAGTAATTAATCGCAAAACCTGTCCTATTGAAAAACTAATCTAGCCTATCAAAAATCTATATAAATAAGTCTCTACGAAACTGATATTGAAATTTTATTACAAATCCAAATTAAAAATTAAAATCTCAAATAAAAATCCTAATCTAAGAATCCTAATCTAAAAACTACAGAAACATAAAAGACATCAAACCACCAATTGCATAAAAGTAAATAAATCATGCATTAAAATAAAAATCCATTAATAATATCATTTAGAAATAAGGATAAAAAGAATTCTAAATATTCTTATTATGGGAAATCACAACGTTATATTGGAAAAATTAATAAAAGGCTGTAAAAACATCGTACCAAGTGTATACTGTCACTACTTGCACAAACATGCGATGCCGATCCAAGGCGGGACACCTTTACCTCACTAATTGTGTCTTTTGAATTAAAATAAACCAATAAACTAGTAATTTTCCAACAGCAACCAAAACAACAAAAAAAAAAAAAAAAAAAATCTTTCCTTACCCTAGATCGAACACATGAAGAAAATAGGACTTGCGTATAATCCCATCTTCAAGTCTTCAATCCTTCACCAAGGGAGAAGTAGATGGCTGGTTGATGATGGAGCGACGGCAGCAACGACGGCGTGGCGGCATAGAAATCCAAGTGGTGGTGTGCCTTAAAGGGAAGGCCTTGGATGAAATTGTGATGAAAGGATGAGAGATGGAGAAAAATTAATGGAGAAAGGAGAGATTTGGCTTGCTGGTCATCCAAGGTATGAAGGGCAATGGAATTGACGTGCAACCCCTTTTTTGGTCTTTTTATAATTTTTTGGTAGCTTGGGTTGCAAGATTTTGGATTAGGTAAGGATTAGTAGTGTGGGGTCCAAGTTGGATTATAATTAGGAGGGTTTTTGGGAGAGTTTCAAGGGATTTTCCAGCTCCTTGGATTTCTTTGCACACCATCCTACTAAAGGTAGGATTCTTTATATCTCATGCTACTTCCTTTCTTGGGCCCCACTTTAGATTTAATCAAAGTTTGAAACCATATGGGCAACTCCTTTTGTGTTGGACGTGTGATGGCTTTTGGGAAGTATTGGACGTGTGAATGCCTCTTTGGAAGAGTCTTAGTTGCAATCTTCAAATTTTGAAGCCTATCTTTTAGGAGATATCTTTAACAACTTAGTGCTGGAATCTTGGAATCTTGGACTTTTGGATTTGGTTTCCAACTTGGATTGCTTAAAAAGATCTTCCCCCTTTTTTTTTTTTTTTTTGGGAACTCTTCATGGCTGGAAAAATATCCTTAGATGGGCCCACTTTCTCTCTTTGGAATTTATGCCAAATGTAGATGAGTCCCATGGTGCATCTGCTTTATCAATTCTCTTCCGCAGGCTCCAATTTCTGAGATTCCCTACAAAAATAAAAATAAATGTCAAAGAATAATCTATTCACTCTAAAATCCCCAATGTCAAGATGCGGGCCAAATTCACTCTAAATAGATGCATAAATGTCACCATTTTATCAAATTCTCAATTAAATCATTGGTGCAAAGAAAGTACATCATTTCCTATGTAAATAAAAAGTAATGAGAAATTTGTGACTTTCAACGCCAAGAAATTACGAAATTCATGATTTTATGTAAAAATGCAATTTTTGGATGAATTTTGACTCGAATTCAGACTTTGATGCTCACTAACATAAAATCATGATTTTTTTTACTAAAATGGTCCATGATTTGATGATTAAGTCCTTAATTAATCTAAAATGATGTGGAAATTATGCATTTTTAAGGACTTATCACGGTTCTTATAGAATAAAAGTTGTTGTTCACAATCTAAATAGATTTGGACACACCATTGGTACGATTGTAGCATGATGTTTCAGTAGGCTTGTCTTGGCTGCGGGAAACAGTATAGTTTCGACTCATTATGCTATTACACTATGTGTATTGAACATGTCTGTGTTTTTGGGTTTATTGTCTTTGTACTGACTATATAAGATGATGAACATCCAAATAGTTATTATGAGTGCTTGTACTCTTAATCTCGACATAAATAATAGACATATACTTCTGGTGTTTCGCATTTTGATTTACAAAGGAGTGAGATCTTTTATAGGTTTATAATCTCAGTGAATTGGATGACTATACTATGTGTATAGTGGATATTAGTTTATTGACAGAATCGAAGTCCCGTAATTGGGATTGATGATATCCCCTTGATGAAGCTTTTAAGTTTTAATTATGTCAAACCCTGCAGGTGGACTTTGTGTCCGACATATCATATAAGTTAAGTATAAGGTTTCAATGAATTATAAAGATATCGACTAAATATAGATATCAATAATTATTTAATCGATGGATATCTGAAATCTTAACGTGGGGAGATTGATAAGCATTTAATAACAAGAAGCTCGAAATATTATTTTGAGAATAAGGACAGGAGTGCAATTATAATTCTTTAGTTGACTGAATTATAATTTATGGAACTAGGATTCTAATTTGGGTCGAATTATGGTTTCATGTTTCCATAATGAGCATATCCTTATTTCCTCCTTAAAGTCCCTATTGTAGCCTATAAATATGTGCCACTGCTCTCTAGGTTAATAACAAGCAAAGTAAGAGAGAAATCTCGGTGTTTGGAGAGCAGAGGAGAATTCGCAGAAGATGCCCACTCCCTGTTGCGAGTTCGACCATATAGGAATACAATAAAAGATCTTGAGCTTTTCGGGTTGCTGCAAGACCGAGATCAAATCAGAGAGATCTCGCAGGTATGATTTAATCATATTAGTTCAAATTATTTCCGCAGTGATCTGTACGCAATATCTAGAGATCCTGGTTTCTACTTGTTTCTAACACGAGTTTGGCCCATGTTAAACCTATATAGATTTAAGGTCCGAGTTTGGCCCGTATCCCCCGACCCGGCCCATGAGCACCCCTATCCATATCAATATATATGGACAATAGACTTAAGGTCCAAGTTTGCCGGTATCCCCCGGCACTGCCAAAGGGCGATTTGATTTGGAAATTGAAGTTCAAATCAAATCAAATCGCCCTAGCTTCATACAGTCGCATTTTTCTGCGATATCATTTAAAAAATTATATAATGAAATAAGGAAGACTGTAATAAGAAATTAAAAAATCATTCAATCAAGAAATAGAGGAAAACTTTAGTTAATTACATATGCAAAGTAAATAATCATCAAATAAAACATAAACCAAATACTTAAAATGTATCTAACAATAAATAAAGAAATAAAAAAAAATCATTCAATCAAGAAATAGAGGAAAACTTTAGTTAATTATAGATGCAAAGTAAATAATCAGCTAATAAAACACAAACCAAATACTTAAAATGTATCTAACAATAAATAATAAAATGAAATCATCTAAAATTTGTAGTGTTCTAAAATTTTATACTGAGATTTATTGTACTACTTGAGTAGAAGGAATCAATGATAGTAGATGTTTTGATTCAGTGATATAGTGATTGGCCTAGCCCACCTGAAAAAAGGTAAGGCATGAGCCTGGGTGGATAAATTTTGTATCTTATTTGGGTTGGGCCGGGCTTTGAGCTCTCTGCCACTGAATCCAAACACGGCCCCGTATCTTAAACCTACATAGATTTTATATCCAAATTTGGCTTGTGTACCAAAACCTAAGGCAAAAGCGTGGCCCAAAGTAGGTTGGTACTTGGTTAGGCTTTGGCCAGCCTGGTCCATGAGCACCCTTATCTGGATTAATCAATACACTCGTTCTTAGAACTACATTATTTTTTGGTACGATATTTATAAAAAAATTAATTTAATTTCATATATGTAGACTATCCGAGATCTAAAACACAACATTATTTCTTAAAAACTCTATGGACTTAAATTTAGTCATCGATAGGGAGGATGTTTTCACCATGTGCACCAATCACAAATTAGAGTTTCTATTAATTTTTGGATAGAAATGATTTAAAAATGTGTTAGATTATATCATTCGTAAAATGAAATTTAAATCAAGATTAGCAAAAAAATACAAAAAGAATTTCATATATTTTCTACTTCCCATTAATCTTTAGATAAAAAAGAAATAAGAAATATGCTAAACTAGATCATGCTTAAAATAAACCCAACATTTCCAATTGAGAAACCCTATTCCCATTCTCAGAAAACACTAACCCTAGATTTAAAATCCTAATCTGAGTTTTAGGAATCCCTTACCCCAAAATCAAAAACATTCTCAATTCCAAAATCTCTCTAATCTCAAATTTAAATTCCTAACCATAATTGAAAAAAACCCTATTCCTAATCTCAAAAATCATTAACCCCAAATTTGAAATCCCAAAAAAAAAATTCCAGAAATCTCAAATCCCAAAATCAAAGTATTCCCAATTCTAAATATCTCTAACCCCAAACTCGATGTCCCCTAATAAAAAAATCCAGAACTCCCTAATCCCAAATTCAAAATCCCTATTTAGTAATCTATTAAATTTTTAGAAGTTTCAAACCAAAAATCATATTCCCATTAAAAACTCTAATCCCAATTTTAGAAAAAAAAAGGCTAAAAATTTAGATCATATAACAATAAAATACATTGTAAAGCAGAGGCTTACTAAACCGAATTAAACAACGAAAAAGATATATTAAAAAGATGCCAAATACCTAATGGATTTGGAGGCTCTTTGCTGAGATGATCAGAAAGATCAGAAAAGAAAAGAAAATGAAAAGAAATAAAACAAAATTAAATATAATAGGAATTAAAGAAAATCTATTATAGATGAAGAGTCCATATTATGTAAGACTATGGTCCTCAAAATTGAATCGATGTCTGAGAAAGGAGTCATAGCCTTTTATATATCTAAGAATCCTCTTAATACCATGCCTTGTCATAAAAAACAGTCACAATCCGCCGAAAACAGCGAGCTCAAGAGTCTTACCGAAGAGCATGACAGGGCAACTTCATTAGTCATCCAACTAACCAATGAGAAGACAGAGTTACAATCACAGATCCAAAGGATGGCTATTGAACTTGAAAGGATGTCGGCAGAAAAAAATATCATGAAAAAGCAAAGTATTGAAAATGAAATAAGAATCACCAGCTTGATAGTAGAAAGAGATGATGCTCTATTGTTTGTTGAGCAGCTGACAAGGGAGAAGAATTCCCTTGAAAAACAAAATATGGTGGAAAGCAATCAGGCTGTAGAGGAGTCTTCTCGAATGGTCAGCTCCCTCAAAGAGCAACTAAAACATACTATGACTGTGTCAGATGTACAGTCTTCAAGAGCTACAAATGCAGAAACTGAAGTAAAGGGCCTGAAGAAAAAGTTGATAAATCTGGAATCGAACAACTTAAAACTACAGTAGCTCTTGAAGGAAATGACAATCGATTACACAGAGAAGCAATTGGAATTGGCTCAAAAGTCATTAGATGATATCTTCGAGCCTCCAAGAAAAATTAATTC